>PITA01010279.1:0-72817 GCA_004023965.1 Spilogale gracilis
AGAGACTTTGGACACAGAAATAAACTGAGGGACTTGGAGGGAGGGGGGTGGGGGGATGGGAGAGCCTGGTGGTGGGTACTGAGGGCACCTATTGCATGGAGCGCTGGGTGTGGGGAATGGGGAATGAATCTTGGAACACTGGAAACAAAATTTAAGTAACAATAAAAAAAAGAGAAGTCACTAGACAAAGAATGCAATAACTGAACTACAAAAATATAGTAAAGATGGCCAACAGGAGACTGGATAAAGCAGATACACAGAAAAGTGAGCTGGGAAAAGAAGAAATGAAACTTACCCAGACACAGCAGGAAAAAGAAAAAGAATTTTTTAAAATGAAAAAAATAAGGAACCTACAGGACAACACCAAGTGAAATAACATTTACATTATAAGGGTCCAAGAAGGAAAGAGAGATAAGACATAAAACTTATTTGAAGAAATAATGGCTGAGAAGTCCCTATCCTAAGGGAAGAAATAGACATATAGGTCCAGGAAACACAGAGTTTTAAATAAGATGAACCCAAAGAGATCCACATCAAGATACATTACAATTAAAATATCAAAATTTAAAGAAACTAAGATGCAGCAAGAGAAAAAAAAATATTACCTACAAAGGAAACCCTACAAGGTTATCAGCAAATTTCTTAGCAGAAACTTTGCAGGCTACAAGAGAAGGAAATGAAATGTTCAAGTAAAGAAAAGAAAGAAAAGAAAAGAGAAAGGAGAAAAGAAAGGAAGAGGAGGGAAAGACAAGACAAGAAAAAAAACCTTCCAATGAAGAATACTTGATAAGGCAATAATCTTCCAGATCAATACAAGTTAAGGAAGTTCATCACTACTAAAAAAGCTGGAGTACCATGCTCCCTGATTTCAAACTCTGCTACAAAATTGTGGTAATCAAGACCATGTATTGGCATAAAAACAGGCATACAGATAAGTGGAACAGAATATCAATAAACCCATGTATATATGGTCAATTAATCTATGACAAAATAGGCAAGAATACACAATGGAGGAAAAGACAGTCTACTCAATAAATGGTTCTGGAAAAACTAGACTGCTACACATAAAAGAATGAAATTAGACCATTATCTTATACCACATACAAAAATTAACTCAAAATGGTTTAAGACTTGAATATAAGACCTGAAACTATAAAACTCTTAGAAGAAAACATTGGTGATAAGCTCCTTGATGTTGGGTCTTAGTGATGGTGCTTTTGGATTTGACTACACAAACTAGGGAAACAAAGTAAAAAGAACAAATGGAACTACATCAAACTAAAAATCTTCTGCACAGCAAAAGAAACTATCAACAGAATGAAAAAGCAATCTCCCAAAAGGGAGATAATACTGCAAATCATACATGCAATGAGAGGTTAATATTGAATATGTATGAAGAACTCATACAATGTGATTGAAAAATGCACAGACAATCTGAAAAGACAACTTCCCAAGCAAGGCATGCAGATAGGCAGCAAGCACATAAAACGATGCTTAACATCACTAGTCATCAGGGAATGCAAATCAAAACCACAATGAGATATCACCTTACACTTGTTAGAATGGTTAGTATCAAAAGGCAAGAAATAACATGTGTTGGTGAGTTTGTGAAGAAAAGGGAACCCTCATGTACTATTGGTGGGAATGGAAATCAGTGCAGCCACTGTGGAAAACAATATAGAGTTTTTTTTAAAAATTAAAGATAAAACTATGATCTAGCACTTCCACTTCTGGGTAGTTAGCAAATGTAATTCTGGGTATTTATTCAAAGAAAATGAAAATACTGATTCCAAAAGATATATGTATGCCTATAGTCATTGTAACATTATTTACAATAGGCAAGATACGGAAGCAACATAAACATCCATTAATGGATGAATGGATAAAGAAGATGTGAGGTATCTATACAGTGGAATATTTCTCAGCTATAGTAAAAAATATAATATTTCCATTTGTGACAACATGGATGAAATTGAGGGTTTATACTAAGTGAAATAACTCAAACAGAAATAGAGAAAGCACAAGATTTCACTTATATGCAGAATCTAAAAAACAACCAACCAACAAAGCAAAACAAAACAAAAAACCCAGACCACATATACAGAAAACAGATTGGGGGTTGCCTGAGGGAAAGGGGGTGGCACGACAAAATGGGGGAAGGGTATTCAAGTAGTATGAACTTGCAGTTATAAAGTAAGTCATGGGGATGTAATACACAACATGAAAAATATAGTCAATAATATTGTATTAACTTTATAAAGTGACTGTGGTAACTAGACTTACTATGGTGGTCATTTTACAACATATACAAATGTCCAATCATTATGTTGTATATCTGAAATTAACAGAATATTATATGTCAAGTATAATGCAACTGAAAAAATAAAAACACCTTGTCCTCATGGACTTTACTTCCCAAGGAAAGTTTCAAAAATACTAAAATATTGGTCTGGGAAATGGACATAGTACAAATTGGTGCCTTGCAGTTTTCACAGAAATGCTTTAAAATAAGACCCCTTTGGGGTGTCTGCTGGCTCAGTCCGTTTAGCATCACATACTTGGTTTTGGCTCAGGTCATGAGATTGAGCCCCATGCTCAGCACAGAGTTTGCTTGAGATTCTCTCCCTGTCCCCCTTTCTCCCATTCCCCTGCTCATGTATGCATGCATTCTCTCTCTCATAAACAAACAAACAAATAAGTAAATAAAATCTTTAAAAAGTAAGACCCCTGAGTAGGTAATATAGGTCTCCTGTGTACAGACATTAAATAATATTGAAGGAAATATTACTTTTACTGTTAAGAGTACTTCTTGGTATACTAATCAGGCATGTTTTACGTAATTACAACTAGTAAATGCACAAATTTACTATGAGTTTACAAAACTTTGGGTCTAAAATATAGAACATCACACTTTGCTTTAATAATAAAAAATTTTAGATAAATAGCACTTTCCGTTTTATACCAAGAATAAAAATCAATTTTTAGAGATATAACTGCTATCAAATGTTAAGGTATAAGGTTATAAACCATTGTTTTAAAGGTTTTTTTTTTCAGTAAAGGTCTGACAAAAAGGACTCACATATGGTAATCAGTTGAAACTTAGAATGGCTTGGTGTTAGAAAATTTTTTCTAAGTTCAGTTGTTGTTTAATTGAACATTCTTAAATTCAGATTAAATTTTTTTAAAGACAGAAATATGACATTCTTGAATATTTAAAAGACTTGATGTAGGAGCATAAGTTTGAAGCAGGGATTCATTATCTTCTTATTTTTGTGCATCTTCTTGCAGGGATAACTTCTATAATTTATCTTGATTCTAAGTGGTCCTGAATTCCATTTTGCCTGATACTATACTTTATATCTCATTAGAGACTCTTTCACTTTTACATTAAGAAAAAACACCTTCTAAGATTTTTGACTCTTATCCATGTCTCCTGGGGGAGGCATGAATATGATAATGCCTGTCTGAAACAAAGAGTTATTATGCATGCGACACAGAACAAATGAAAATCAAGCCAGTTTATGCCTCCTGATGGTAAGAATCACTTTCTCTGTCACCTCTATCTTAACAAATGTGTAATAATATGATTATCTTCATGTTTTATTCTCCTTGATTTCTTTATTCTTGAAATTTTACATCTCATTGATAGATAAAATAAATACCATTTTTTCAAATACAGCTAAAAGCTCTTACATTTATTCTCTTGTTTGAGTCCTACATGAATAGCAAAAGCTACATATTACATCCTTTGAGAACTTGTGTCAGAGTTTACATGATACACAGAATCAATGTTCTTTAACATAACTCATTTCATAAATAACCCTTCTTAGTAATTTTGCCTCATTGACAAATTTAAACCTCTAATATATAGAATAAACAATGGACTCCATTTTACACTGGAATCTAAATCAGTGGTTCCACAACTCTTGGGTTTTATAGTCTGATAAAATTAAAAAGAATTGGACTACATAAACCCAACAACCCATAACAGGGTTGCCAAGTTTTTATTTAATCAATCATACATGTTAGGAAAAGCAACTGTCTTTATCATCAGCATTTCATAAAAGCAGATTAAAATAAGAGCAAACTTAGATAAAAGGCAATTATTTTAAGTGAGTAAATACAGCTTTAAGAAAACTTTGTTATACTCTTTCATCTTTCATCTTTCACGTTTTGTTGTGGACAGTATAAAATTTGTATCAGCAAGCCCTAGTTTACAGGCCAGTTTAGAGAAACAATCATGCAAATTATCTCAATTAGAAAATATGTGGGTTGAATTAAGTCATCTCTAAAATCCTTTCCAGCCCTAACATATTCTGTTTCTGATTATTACTGCGCTTTTTGTATTGTAAATTACTCTGCTAGTCAAGAGTGATTACTGTGTTGGTCATAGTAAACCCAAACTCTGTCATGAAAGGGAAGATTTCCAATATATGAATGCAATTTTAAGTACAAGCTGTATCCTATACACTTAAAAGATGGGCAAGTGCTGTGGTAGGACAGGACTTCTTAGGGGCAGGCCTCTGAATGCTAAGCTTTCTGCCCAAGTGTATTTTGTGTTAATCCAAATGTCCTAAAGTGAAAGCTGCTTCAGATCACTCATTTTGGTCACAAGCATATTGTTCTGTGCAGGGACTTTTCAGTTAGTCCTGCTGAGTAATTGTGTGCACTGTATTCCTGTGGAGGGTATAGGCAGGAGCTGACTACAGTTAACTATATATATGAATATTATGCATGGGCCCCCAAATCTACTAAGTACCACACAAATGTGCATCCTGCTATGCAGTCATGCATCTCTTTCTTTTTCATCTTTTTTTCTGTGCATTTTTAAGTAGCTATGGATCCAGAGGAGTCATCTATTTTCTGAGATGATAGACTGGCCACCATTCAATTATTTTTCAAATCCATCTTCAATATTTGTTTTTATAGAGTGTTCCTTTGAACTAAACTCAACCTCTGAAGGTAATCAGACTTTACTCAGCACGGCAAGCAATCAAACTTTACATCTCATTAGTGTGCTGTCTTATCTCTTTAATTGAATGCATCTATTTCCTTGCATTATAAGTTCAGTGGTTTGGTGTTAAAATTTTAACTGTGCTGCAAATGAGTGTATAAATATGCATGTGTGTGTGTACACACGCGTGTGTGCACACGTGTTGAGGTTGGTATATTGGTTAGGGTCTTAAAATGGCAAGAGAGGGACACTTCAGGTTACATGTGGCAGAGAGCTTTTACCTGGCAATATTGCATCATGACAGAAAGCTTAGAATACATCAAAACCACATTTCTGTGACTTACTATATATGATATATATTATATAGTTATTTTGAATAGTATTACTTCATGGTGAATAGTTTGGGTTCCTCATTCAATTTGAGGACTGGTAATGGGCCATAAGTAATTGTTGTTCAGCTAAAATACTCAAAATTATCTAATTTCCAGAAAAATTGGGAATAATTTAACTAGATATTAACAATATAAATAAGTTGTGGAATGAAGAGAGGTGATTCTAATATATTAAATATCTAGAGTAGTAGTGAATGCTTTTAAAGGGAGAAAGGATCACTTATAAATAAAGAGATGTGTTATTCTATCAACTTCTGTTCATGTCTGCTCTTGAGGAAAAGAAGTGGATTACTATAACCAGCATATCATTTCCAGATAATTCTGTATGACACTAGGATGGATTTTAATTCTTTCCTATGACAGTGGAAGCTTTGTTCTGGAAATTCACAAGATATTAAAAGAAAAACAATATAGCCTAAAGGATCCTGTGCTGAGGACTGAAAGCTATGTAAATTGCCTGTCTTTAGAGAAGACTAGTCAGCAGAAGACATCATCATATCACAGAAAAGCTGGAAGTGATTCTTTCACTGAAGGATGTGAAATCAATATGTCAACTGAACTCTAAATGTAATCTACCATGTTTGATCAGCTGGTGAACTTGTACATTTATGTGCCAAGAACTGACTCTGTCAGCTTCTCAGTATAGTGCTGCCTACGTCTCTTGGTCCTCTCCATCTTGGAACAGCCACCGTGGTCCTTGTAGGTTCAGCAGTGGCTCCATTTAAATGCATTTGGTTATGAATATTGGCAACTATTTACCTTAAGTTGAAGGAGTCTGTTTACTGAGCACTAGATAGAGGCCAAGTTCCAATTAGAGAAGAAAAATTCAGCAGCAGTCTCAAAGCATTAAAATAACTGGGACATCAAAATATAAATAAAAATGCCGATCAGTCTGACCTTATACCTTTGTACTAAGGAATATAAAGCTATTATACCAATACAACTAAAAGCTGTACATTATCTAGTTTGTAGTTAGCTATTCCAAATTATGCAAGATTGTCAACATAATGTCTTGGCAGAAGAATTTAATAACCTATTTACATATCTTGGGGAAGGTATATATTTTTTATTATAATGTCTTTGAAAAGTTAAGGTGTTATGTTATGGCTAAATACTCATGATATTTTATGTCATGTTAAAAAAAACACTAGGGCACCTGGGTGGCTCAGTTGGTTAAACGACTGCCTTGTCTCAGGTCATGATCCCGGACACCGGGGATCTAGCCCTACATCGGGCTCCCTGCTCAGCGGGAAGCCTGCTTCTCCCTCTCTCAGGAATCCTGCTTGTGTTCCCTCTCTGGCTGTGTTTCTCTCTGTCAAATAAATAAATAAAATCTTAAAAATAAACAAACAAACAAACACTAGAAAGGCTTAGAGACATGCTCAAGACCATTCAGTGGGACAAGGCTGTGGTCTTGAAGCCTTTCTCTGTGTAAGGACTGCCTAGGAAGCTTGCCAAAAGGCTGATTTCTTCTCCTCTGCTTTCTGAGTCTAGGTGAGACTCATGATTCTGAATTTTAACAAGCATCTAGAGCAAATCCAAAGAAGTTTCTGTGTATATTATTCGTCTGTTTGCAGATGTGTGTATTTGTGTGTGTCGATTATGTTTTTGTATGTGTTTAGTGTGTGTGTGTGTGTATGTGTTTGGGAGTAGACAAAGGAAGAAGGGGATGTAGACAGGGTGTGGATGGAGAGGGCTGTGATTGTGTGGAGCCTCAAATGCCTAGTTGAAGAATTTGATTTGTGAAGCAATACGGTTATTACAAAATTGTAGACTTCAAAATCCCAAATAACAGGAAGGCAGTGAAAGAGATATGAGCTTTCATCCAACTGTGTGTTAAGAATTGCAAGTGAAGGGAAACATGTTCTTTGATCTAAACAAAGAACAGCAGTTTGTGCAGCAGTCTCTTCAAAGCCATAGTTGAAATATTCTTAAGGAACTAGGACCTGCGGGTGAAGGGATGAATAAGCAAGGGTGAGAAGTAGTGTTAAGAAATGGAGGAGAAGGGGGCACCTGGTGGCTCAGTCAGTTAAGTATCTGCCTTTGGCTCAGGTCATGATTGAGCCTTCGGGCGGGCTCCCTGCTCAGTGGGGAGCCTACTTCATCCTCTCCTTCCCACTTGTGCTCTCTCTCACTATCTCTCTCTCTCTCTCTCTAATAAATAAAATCTTAAAAAAAAAAGAAAAGGAATGGAGAAGTAAAGAAAGTACATCAGAAATCTCTCAAATCGCTCATTCATTAAATCATTCTGCCACATGTATTCGGGATCTACTCTGTGCCAGTCACTGAGCGAGGCTCTGTATGTATAGAAATATAAGTCATTCTTTCTCTTGAGGAGTTCACATTCCATAGGGCCACAGAGAAATACACAATGACAATACAGATGTGGGACTCGATCCCAGGACCCTGAGATCATGACCTGAGCCGAAGCAGAGGCTTAAACCTCTGAGCCACCCAGGCACCTCTGCACAGTAATTTTCTTATTTAATCCTCATAATAACCTTATAAAGTAGGTAGCATTATTGTCTCAGGTTTTGATGAGGAAATCAAAGCCCAATGAGGTCAACACACTTGCCCGAGGGCATAAAACTGATAAATTGTGGAGCGTGGTTTTATGGTCCATGACCTTAGAGGCCATCTGATATTGTCTTTATTCACCATATATGAAGGATCTTTTATGTCACTGTAAGAAGGTTTGATGTTCTCCTAATGACAATTAGCAGTTGTTAGATGATATATTCAGATTTGTAGCTTTTAAAAACCACTCCTCATAATAAGAGTAGTTTGATCAGAAGGAATCAAGATTAGGCTGTGACTCTAATTAGAATGGTTGCTATAATTCCAGAGAGAAATGCTGAGGTCTTGGATTAAGACAGTCTGTCAGTGTAGTAGACAGGCTCTGTGATAGTCCCTGATGATTTCTGCCTTCTGGTGTTTGTTCAATGTCCTTGTGTAAGCCCTTCATGGGGAGTATAGGCCAGACTGACTGACTTGCTTCTAATGAATAGAAAATGGTGGATGTAGTGAGCTGTCATTCTCAATATTAGGTTATAAAAAAAAACTGTGGCTTTGGTCCCACATGGGCTTCCTCAGTCTCTCTTGGCCTGCTGCTCTGGAAGAAGCCAGCTGCCATGGTGTGAGGCCCATTGGGAGGCCTGCATGAGTGAACTCAAGAGAGGATCTTCTGAGGTCAGTCATTAGCCTCAGGAGTAAGCTTGGAAGCAGATCCCTCCCTAGAATAGCCTTGAGATGATTGCATCTGTGCTACCACCTTCTTGTGACCTCGTGAAGACCCTGAGCAGAGCTACCTAGTTAAGCCTCTCCTTGATTCCTGACCCACAAGAACTGAGATAATAAATGCTGCTTGTTTTCAGTCATAAAGATTTTGTAATTTGTTTCTCAGTAATAGATAACTAAAATATCAGGAGTCATCATATAGACTGCAAGCCCCTGAGACACTTGGTATAAATGTGGCATCTTGACACTGTTTAATGATGCCATTTGTGTACAGAGTACTATGTAGGAGGATTTTTCTGGGAGGATATTACTACCTCTAATTGACAGTAAAGCCCTGAGGAATTAAAGTTCTTATAATAATCTGTTTTTGTCTACTTTTCCAACAAAATATATTTTTGGTATTTCTAGCATAAATTTGGAAGGTCTGAGAGTGCACCCTCATACTAGTTCATATGGCATGAGGCCAGATAATGAGGCTTGAATTTCTAGCTTCCACTCAAATTGCCCCTCACTCTGGATATTAAGCCAGTTCATTATTTTCTATCTGGGTGTGTAGAAGAAACCGAAGTGTTACAATACATTTGTTGTGACACATAGAGTACACAGCCAAGTAAGGGAATTTTGTGATATACAGCAAACGAATTTTGATAAAGATGAGATTATTATGCACTCTTATAGAGGAATTTCATGACTGAATGGGATATTTATAATCCTTAAATAACTGCCTTACATTATGTATTCTTCCCCAAATAGTTGACAAAAAAGAGGGCAAATTTAAAATGGAGTCCTTGAAGTCCCCCACCCACCCATGAGGTGTACTTTCTCAGCCTTCTGACTCATGAGCTGTGTGCATACAGTTGGCTCAGATGAGCTGGCACCCTTGAAACTGCAGCAGCTGCACAAAACAATTACCAGCCTCTGACTGGGAAAATTTCCCATGGGGGACAAAGAGCCAGCTGGGCATTGCTGGTGCTTGTCTGGTGGATGTTTGTTAGTTTGTATGAACACTGAAATTCCCGGGGCAGCAATCAATGGGTGAGATAATTCAGCTGAGAATACATTAACCCAGAAAACTGCAACTGGAGAAGACCCTTTTGAGGGGAAACTCTGTGCTTTCAGCAAAGCAAATTGGCAAGTCTTGTCCAGACCATTTAGAACCTGGAGAAAGCCCCTGAAGCTTGGCATCTCATTAAAGGCGTCTGGTACCGATTAATGAAATTCGATCTCTCAATCTTCAGTTTCCTCAATGTAGCCTCTGAAATAATGTCCTTAAACTTTCTGGTCAAAATTACACTGGAATTTTATACAGTAAACTTCTAGTGCTAATCCTGTAAGACATATTCATTATACCAAAGGCTGTATCAAAATATTAATATTGGCCTGGATTACTGTCAGATAAGAATAACTCAGAGCACTTTAATATGTTCAGTGATTCAGAAAAACTCATTATCTTGAAACTATCATTTACCTTGTTATGAAGACAGTAGGTGAAACAAGATGATTTTCATAGTAGATTTTATGTCTTTAAGGTAACATATATTTAAAAATAAAGGTTGTAAATCTTAAACTAATGAAGGATGTTCTTACTAGTTCATTTCACGTTACTTCCATTTTGCTAACTTATATATAATTTACTTTGCATCTTTAAGGTTATAGGTTTATTAGTACATTTATTAATATATTTAAAAACACTTTTGAGTACACTAAATCTTGAGATAATTGATCAGAGATTAACCCTATACTATCTGTAGTGAATGATAATGGCAGAAAACATTTTATGCCATTTAGAGGAAAGAATACCTTTCCAGAGACTATTTGCAAATGTGAAGCTTCAAAAAATAAGATCCTATTGTTACCTCTAGTAGAAACATAACTTCCCAGATGTTAAAAATGGTTATGCATATAATTTACGTTCCACATTCACAATACAAACTTTGATCAGCAGCAGAAGATGCAACCCTGAACATCTTTCATGTTTCATTTACCTCAGGAATTAGGAAATAGGACATCTGAGGCTTAGGCTAGGCACGGGAACTTGTTGTTCACAAGCACGAAGAAGAAGGAGAAGGAGGAGAAGGAAGAGAAGGTAAAAGAGAAGGAAAGTTAGAGGAAGAGAAAGAAGATAAGGAAGAGGAACAAGGGGAAGGGGAGAGGAAGAAGAAGAAGAAAAGAAAGGAGGAGGAAGAGGAAGAGGAGAATAAGAAGAAGAAGAAGAAGGAGTAGAAAAGAATGGAAGAAAAGTATGCAATTTTTGCCTAGGATATGGTAACAATTAAAGGCAGTACCTTGAAAGTTTGGGGGCTTATGATCATTCCTGACACTCTGCAGAATTTCCTGCTATGACAACTCTTCCGAGGTGATAGCCCTCCTCTCCTATCTTGGATTTACTCAGCAAGAGACTAAGGCCCCCACAGGCATCACAAGTGCTCAGAGCTTAACAGGCCCTTGGAGAGTAAAGGAGCAGGGCATCCAGGAGGCAAAGCCAAGACCCAGGGTCTGTGGGGTACAAAGGAGCCTGGCACAGTGTTACTCTTTTGTCTCTTCTTCCCAATTTTGGTTCTATCTTCCTTGATAAGCAGACTTGAGAAAAAAACAACAGGATCTTCCCTTTAAGTTTCAAAGACAGGATAGAGAAGGGAAGATTTTAAATGAAGGAAGTCTTCCATGTTTTATTGTTGTTGTGGTGGTGGTGGTGGTGGTGATGGTGGTTGGTGTGTGTGTGTGTGTGTGTGTGTGTGTGTGTGTGTGTGTGTGTTTGCAGGCCCTAGAAAAAGCAGCTTGTCACTTCCGTCTTTACAGGAAATAGTACTGATGAATATTTAAGCAAAAATATTATAAACTCTACAAGAAAATATTTTGTTCTAAGCCTTCCTTATTTTCAGTCTAACGACTTTCAATATCTTTTAATACAAAGATATTACTGGATGAAATATTGTTCAGCTCTTAAAAACAAAATACCATTATAGATTTGGGAGGCAACTTGGTAGAAATCTAACTCCACTTTGCCTCTTCAAATATATGCCGATTTTCATATATAGCTATCCATCCATCCATCTTGACATTCCTTAGCACCTACAGTGTATCAGATATGGGAAGAGAAGCCATTAAAGAGAAAAAAAGACTTTAGCTCCTGTCTCCATTGTGCTTACCTACTAGTGGGAGAAGGCAGGCATGACACAAAAAAGCTACACAAATAAAGATTTGATTACAATTGTGATATGTGTATTAAATGGTAAAAGGAAGGTGCTGTGAGAATGTAAAATTGTGTGGTTTTAACTTAGTCTGGTGAGGGTGGAGAAGGTGTTCTTGAGAATGGTATTTGAGCATTTGAGCAGAGCAAATAGTATTTGAGCAGAAGTTGGCCAGGTAGGGTGGTGGCACATAGAGGTGAGAGTAGAGACAGGTAGGGCTCGCATGCCTGGAATAACTGTCTTGAGGTTTCCACTCACTCCCTGGACCTAGGAATCTAGGCCTTTCCTGTAAGAAGTAGTCACCATCTCCAATCAATCCCCCATCTTTCCCCACAAAGTAGCTCTTTACAGCTTTGGGAACTTTGGTAGTCTTCCCATGTGGATGGTGGTTTTATAGATGATTAGAAGTGGAAGTGGGCCAACAGATTGTCCAGCAAGCAGCTGTGACCTGCTTAAAGTCACAGAGTACCGTGTGTCACCTCAGTGGTGAACACCTTGTAGATTTAATCTATTTGTTTGCTGTAAAAAGCTTACATTTAATAAGAATTATTTGTAATTGGAGTATTTATTCTGGGACTCATCCAAAGTAATCCTTGATCAGTTTTTGTTGGTCTCTAGTCTTACAGGCTAAACATTTCCTTAATTCATTTTGCAAATTCTCCCCTCCACTGCCCTGCATCTCCACCTCAACTTTAGAGAATGCTCAAAACTATTTTGAATCGGGCCATCATCTGAATTAATTCAAATTCAAAATTGTGTAAGTCTGAATGAATTAGGGTTTTAAGGCTTTATTACACATTGTAGCTCCCCATTCTCCCAGTCCAATGTGAAGGCATGGAATCATGAGTCATTGCAATTCTGGTGCTAATTTGATTTCAAACTTGCTTGCCTTTAGTCTAAGGTAGGCCCTTGGGCTGTTTAAGCTCCTGACCTACTTCAGAGTTTATTTTATGCTCTGGAATGTCACTCATTTTATAGAGCAGGTTAGACTCTAGAACAGGTCATTAATCACTAAAGCTCCCTGGGCTTTCTTAGCGCTTTTGAGAAGGAAGCAAACTGATACAAATAAAACATGTGGGAAATTTTTATTTTGAAAGCTTCAGATCTGTTCATAGAAACCACGAGGGAGGGGAGAGGTATTGCACTCTAAATTTAGGTAAGTAGGGATGACTCAATTACTGGAAAATGTTAACTTCCTCTAACAGGAAAAGGGGATATGAGGACCTAGAAGTCTTCTTTTAAATTATATAAAAGGTCCTTCAATATCTTGAAGTTATACCTAATATTTATTGAGAAATTGAATGTAAACTATTTATTATTTAAACTAATGGTAATTTTTTTAAAAAGAACTATTTATGTATCTCAGAGAGTGAACTCACAGAAGGCAGTGAGGGGAGGGGCAGAGAGACAGAATCTTCAAACAGACTTCCCACTGAGCATGGAGCTCAATCCCAGGACCTATGAGATCATGACTTGAGCTGAAACCAAGGGTTGGATACTCAACTGACTGAGCCACCCAGGTGCCCACTAATACTAATTATTTAATAGCTAAGGATACCCTTACACCATGATCAAATATTTTACTTTATGTTTAGGACTACCAGGGCTTGGATTTTTGGTGAAATAGAAGGCTTATGAACCTTATATATTCTTCTGAATTCCAAGCAAGAACATTTATTTATTAGAGCAAATGATAGGTACCCAAAGTACAACTAAAAATTCAACTGAATGAGAAATTAGTTTTCACAATTTAAGCACAAATCCAATAACAATACATACTCCTCGTTTCAAATGTTATAGATTAGAAATGGCATTTATATGTAAAATCATAGGATAAATAGTCACTTGAGGGATATTCATCTGAGAAAAACTCAGAAAAACCTAACATAATTAGGTATGGAGAATAAAAAGCGTGAGGTTACAGAAACTTTTCTGAGACCAGGAGTGATTTCTCAGGCATACCTTCTCACACAGCTGGGTCTCACCTCAGCTCATCCTCATGTTCACCCTTCCCAATGCTGCTCGTTGTTCAAGGCCCATTGTAATTTTTCATGAAGTTACTCCTGACCACACAGATATAAGCTTTACCCGAATGCTAACTACAAATATAGTCTGGTTTATAAATGTTACCCTTTAATCATACATAGCTCTGTTGTATATTCTCCTATTAACTCATCTATTATAAATAGTCTTCCAACCAAGTCTCATCAGAGGAAGTCACTATGTACACTGCTTCTGCATTGCAGGTAGAGCGTGCCTTATATGTCATAGGTGCATAACAAATGATGTCTCCAAAGGACAGAGGCAGTGGAATTAAACCAACACACAACATTAAAGAATTGTGTGTGTGTGTGTGTGTGTGTGTGTGTTAAAGACTGTTCTTATTTGCATGATGACTGAAGCGCAGCTAAAATTGGATTTTAAGAGCTGAAGATAAATATTTTTACCTACCTGGGAATGTCTTTGGAGGGGCCTAGATAGGATTCCTATTAATGCCCCTTTTTAAGTTCTATTAATCTATGACTTTTCATCTTTCTTAGAATGGAAATAGGTACAGGCTGATCCTCAAGATAGGATAGAATTTTTTTTAATTTCTACTTCATGACAATGTCATCTTAGATTTTATTTGAAGGTATTGCAAAAGTAACTTGATATTTTGTGAAGAATGATTTTGCCAAGGAGACCATTATTTCTCAAGGGTTTAATGAAACTATTTCAAGATCTTATATGAGGCAAGAAAATCTCTAGTTGAAGGCAGGCATTAGATTAAGCCATAAAAAATGGAGTTCTGCTTAGTTCGTATAAGAATTCTGCTTTTTTTCCATCTAGGTTTATTGAAATGTTACTGCTTTAAATAGACACCTGTGGTGTAAGTAAGCACTTTTCTTAGTTTGCCTAACCAATTACTACATTGTAAATGGCTCAGTCTACACTAAACACAGGAAGCCCAACATATTCATAAGTTTATTTTGAATAACAATGCTCCTTCTTCAGGAGAAAACTGTTTTAGTGAAGGAGCCCCTACCTCCTTTTGAAAAGGGAATGGTAATGGCAGTGGAGTTGAGTGGCACCTGAGGAGGGTGTCCTGGCAGGGAATTTGGGAAGATACAGACAGACCAGAAGACTTGTTTCTTAAAAATATCTTTTCTTTTGCTTGTCATCCCTCATCTCCCTCCCTGACATTTCCATCAATAAAAGATTCATTTGAATTAATGAGTTCCTCCTTCAAGACGAAAATACATCCCAGTGAGGAAAAAACTTCCAGTTTTTCATGCAGCTTTTTATATGAAATACTCCATCAAACTAGCAAAATTAGCAAAATTCAGAAAACATGGATTTTTATTATAATGAGAAGAACTGGGGGAATTTACTTTTAAATAAACTATTTATAATATTGTATATTACTGCAAAGCCCTTGAATAGTCTATAGGCTAGTCATCCATGATACAGAGGGAGCATTTGGAGTGGAATACAGACCATGATGAATGGTCTAACTTACAGAACAAGAGATTAATAGGTGCAAGGGTGTCAAGGAAGAGGAGGCAGGAAATAGAAGAGCAATACGGAAATGGAAGCTGTCTCACCATACTCTTTCTACAGTAGCCTCTGGGACTTTGCCTCCCTTATTCATCTGGCCTGAAAATCTCTCTGTGAATGGTAGTGTGTACTGTGCATCCTTACTACTCATGTCTCTAGGTGCTACCCATCCTCCACCTTCTCCCTTCAAATCTTCAAATTTTAGTGCAGGCACTGCCCACTTTGACTCCTCCAGACTGGATTAGATGCCTCTTCTCTGCTCACAGATCACCTCTTATGCCACAGTATAATTTCTATCATATTTTTAATGGGTTTTGTTAATCTTTTGATCTTGAACCACATGACTAAATGGTGGGGATGTGTTACCATTGTAACCAGATAGGCAACAGAGTGTACTGTTCAGAGTAGGCACTGGGTATATACCTGAAGAATTAGAGAACCATTTGCTCTTTTGTCTTGACCTGAAGAGTACCTACAACAAGGAAGAAATTATCCCTATTCAGTCCTAATTACAGATTCAAAACAGAAGGATCAAACAATGTCGTCAAGAACACTGGCATTATTAAATAGTGATGGGGCTGGAATTTCAATCCAGGTGATGTTATCATTTTCCATTTGGAAGCTAATGGTATCAGAGTCGCCACCTCTTACAGATCAGCCCAGGCTAGTCCTCTCCAAATTGTTCTATTCACCACAATGTCTCCTCATCATTTCTTGCCTCTTTTCTCATTGGTAAAAAGGAGAAAAAATACATATATTTCCTTTCCTATTATATATATGAGTGTATGTGTATATATATATATATATATATATACACATACTCCTCCACTGTCAGGATGTACATCTATCTATCTATCTATCTATCTATCTATCTATCTATCTATCATCTATCTATCAATCATCATCTATCATCTATCTATCATCTATCTATCTATCATCTATCTATCTATATATAAAAGGGGAGTAGAATTAATTTTCATGTGTCTTGTTTGAGCTGTCTGGCACTTAGAAGGAACTTAAAAATGTTAAATGAATGGATACCTGAGGTCTTTATTCCATATTACCAAAGTATTATCAGAAGTTAGAATCTTCTCTTGTATGTGTCAAGAATAAACTATATAAAATATCATTTTATTGAGCTTGACTATCAATTGATGAGTGAGCCCTGTTGCTAGGTCTTTGGGGGGAATATTTTAAACATGTTATCTTATTCCTGAAGGCATAGTTAGGAGGTAAAAAAAGTCGTTATGAAGGCACATGTCCACAGAACTATCTATCATCTATCTATCTATCTATCTATCTATCTATCTATCTATCTACCTATCATCTATCATCTATCAAGATAAACGAAAGTTTTAGGAAATAGACCAAGTGCCTTAGAGTTTAAGAATAGGAGAGGTCAACACAGGCTGTAAAGGCTGACAAATTTACCTGATGATGCTACAAAATTCAGAAATGGGTAGAACTTGATAAATAGAGAAGAGGATGACAATATTGCAAGTCTAGGGAACACTGCCAGCAAACCTCTAGGTCTTGCCATAAGTGTGAAAACTGGAGACATAAGAAGACTGCTTGCCCAGAACAGACAGTATGTGCTGGTGAGGAGTAAGAATACAAGAGACAGGAAGAGGGATGTATGTATAGTGTGAGTGCTTTGGGGAGAAGAAATACTCAAATGTCTTCTGCAATATGTGTGTGTGTGTGTGTGTGTGTGTGTGTGTGTGTGTGTACTTTCCAGACAGATGAGAGGAGTCAATTCCAAAGGATATGCTGAAGTGAGTTCATGTAGGTGATAGTACATAAAAAGAATTATCTCATTAAAATTCCAACATTTTCTCTCTAAGACAGTGTTGGAAACAACTGTTTCAAACAATGCCAGTACTTTTAAATAGCTGCACTGAATTCATTGGTTGAACCAGAATCAAGGTGTGCAGTAGGTCACTCAGGTGAAGCATTAAGCCAAAACAAGAGAAGAGAATGAGGTTATTGGTGTCTGCTGCTTTCTGTAGCTACAGAAACTTAGGGAATTGAAAATGTTCCAGAAGCAAGCTCTCCTAACCTTTATAGATTAATCAGGAATCTCTTTTTCCTCTACTGGATAACTATACCAAAATGATGTTTCCCTGCAACTTCAAAATCTATTCTTAATGTTTTCTGGAACACAAAGTGAATGTCAAGTGCCAACTGAATATGATCATATCTCAACTATTATCAGGTTAATTTTCACATGTTGTAACTGAAAATTCTCAGAACTGTTATGTACCAGTAGTAGCATTCAGGGTTTGTTCTCAAATGTTGAGGATGGGGAAGTAGTTCTACCCTATTAATAAGGAATTAACTCTTCATAAGCTATGGAAATAAAAATAGGATGAAGAACAAATAACAAGGTGTATTTCTCATTTTAACGTGCTCTCAAATTCCATCCTTGAATTTCATAAATTTTAAAATAGCTAATTTGATATTCCATATGGGTGGGAAATAGAGGTGCATGTGTTAAAACATGCACTATATTTTTAAAAGTCTTACCTTAAAGCCAATAACTTAAAATTTTTATATTATAACCTATTCAAATACTGTGGATAAGGAGCCATATGGTCAAATCAAGTTTTAGGTTATTGCCTCCCACCCCTAATGAGGCATATATTTCTGTATGTTGCTATATAGATTTTGATATAGATTTCAATTTTACATAAAGTGAAAGAGGGAATTACTGTTCTTGACCACATTTGGGAATCTTATTTTTTAGTGATAACAATAATTTCTTAAGGAACAGAAGTTCACTGTTTTCTTTGTTGCTTTTTTTGTGTTCTTGTATATCGTCTCTTCCTGATAGTATCAATTCTACATTTGAACCTGTTAGCATAAAAGTGGCATCAGATTTTTTTTTCTGAGAATATTCTCAGAACAAATGAGTGATAAGTCTAAATTTTAGTGACTGTGTTAGAAAAAAAGTTGTTTGCTTTTCCACAAAGTTAATTTTCTATCTTATTCTTGAGGCAGGGAGTAGAATATTCATCTTCAAAAAAGTAGCCTGTTTGCTTACTTGGTTTTAACCAGTTATGAAGACTCATAGTCGGTAACAACTATTTGTACTTCTTGAACAATTTATCTTCGAAAGAAGGGGGTAAAAGTTAGAAGTTGACTAATTAGAAGGAATTGATCAGTTGATGGGATTCTAGGTCTCTGCCAAAATAGGTGGGAAGGGGAAAATATAGGAATTATAATGTTCCTGCTCTTAAGTGGGCATGCCAAGTAGAAAAAATCTTGGACTCTAAATCAAGAAAGGAAGGTACAAGTTTTGAGTAGCAGTTAACAATTTGTGGGACTCTGGATAATTCACTTAACTCAAAATTCTCAGTAAAAATGAAGTCTTGAGTAGAATCAATGAAAGGGTCCAAGTAATTTTGATAAAGGAAAGCACAAAATAAATAGCAGAACAAGAGCAAAGTTCAGCGTCTGACCCTTTCAAGTTCCTCAAAACATTTACACACATATGACACCTTAAATGTCAATATATAAAATCGCTTAGAATGAAGTTGATCTGACCAACCTGGGCATACTGTGGAGGTCCCAGAGCTCTATCCCCTTGGGCCCCTGCTGTTTATTGGCACCCAGTACTTTAAGGAGCACAAGTTTCAAAATAGCACTAGAGTATTTCTCTGTATTACATTCTTCTTTTCTGTACTGCTGTAGCAATAACATGGTGAAGAAATCACAAAGACCACCACTGTCAGGGTTTGCCTCAATCCAGTCATTTAATGTGTGATAATGCTTATTGGCAATTTGATATGCCATAGAAGATCGCTGCATGGAAATAGGAGCTAAGGAACCTATGTCTCTGATGGTTTCCCCTAACTTAAAAAAGGGGGTAGGGTTTGAAGATTCAGGATGGAGCAAAACTGTCTTGTTGAAGGTAAGATTCTTTCAGTTTCCTTGTGCAACAATGGTTTTCCCTTCTGATTCTAATGGACTTACTTGTTTTTAAAATGCGGACAAAATTGAGAGAATCGGTGTAAGAAACATATTCAAAATCTTCAAGTGACTAATCAGAAGTCTAACCTGAGGCGTTATTTTAATTTGTCATATAAATAATACGAAATAATTCTAATATGTAAAAATATGGTAATGATTTCTCTTTTTAATATCCAGAAAGTTCGGATAGCTTTTACTCCCTCTCAAGTAATAGGTTGTATAGAGTGGACAGTAATACTTGTTCTTTGGAAAATACCATTTTTTTTTCAGTTAATTTTATACAAAATCTCATGCTTGCAGTTGTCCATTTACTAGAATTAAAGTATTTCATTCATCAGGATTTATGCATTCATTTCTATGGGAGGAAATACAGGAAAGGGAGAGAAGGAATCTGTCTTCACCTGAGACACAAAATGGGCTGGTAGGATCTGATGATGGCAGAAAGAAAGGTGTGAGGGCATGAGAAGTAATATAACAGTTAGTTTTGGAAGTAATTCAGGTGCCCGCAGGTAGGAAAATTTAGGGCCCTGAAATCATTGTTTTCCAATACCAAGCCATGAATAATGGATGTAGCTATGAGCACAATTTACAAATGACAGCTTATCACCTGAAATAGGATTGTACAGTTCAACCGACAGCTGCCAGTCAACCAAGAAATAATATTAGAATATTCTTCTCCATTACATTCTTTTTTTCTTTTGACTTCCTTCACTCAGTTTCACCTAGCACTGTTGCCACGACCTGAAAATGAAGACTGTGTTCCTAGGAATAGTACAGAGATTTGTTAGCTTGATTCTTCACTTCAAATGTAGGAAGGATCAACAGCACCAGGAAATAGCTGCAGACCATTTTTAAAATATGTTTTGCTACATCTGGAAAGGAGAACTGGGAGACCAAAATGACATAGAGGAGCCAAGAAAGTGTAGAAAACAGCATATGTGTGTGACCCGGTTCCCCCTCTTATCACAGGCCACCTCATCTCTGTCCCTACCGGTGAAGTGATATCCTTAGTATCTCCAACTTCTGGATACTGGGACAAGGGGCAGGAAAAGTAGGTTCTCCATTCTCAACAATATGGCCACTACTCTACAGCAGATCAGCCGTAATTATGGTAGTCTCAGAAGAAAGACTGAGACAATTTTTAAGTCTTTTCTTCATGATCCTGCATTTCACATTTTTCCATTTCTACTAAGTGATTCTTAAGTAGTAATCTTCAATATACAGGTGTATTTGCAACAGATGTATTTAAAACAAAGAAAAGAATATAGTTGGTATTTTCTCCAGCCCCTCTAAGCTGAGTTCTATATTTGGGACACAGTTGGAAAAGAAACCTAAGTTGACTTCATTAAAACAAGGAAGAAAAACGTACTTAGTTTGCACCACCACCTTCCCACCACTATTGTCTCATGCCTTTCCCAATGCTGTTTCTTTTAAAAGTTTTAAGATTTCTCACATACCCATGTTTGAGTTGAACTACAGTGCTCATAGTTATCCATGAAAAAGCCTTTTGTCTAGGCTGGTATTTCCTACAGAATTTCCTCTCATATGAATTCCTCAGAATATTAATAGGTATCACATACAAACAATTAAAAATGGGTTCCGATAGGGTGCCTAATGGGCTTGGTCAGTCAAGCATGTGACTCTTGATCTCAGGATTGTAAATTTGAGTCCCATGTTGAGTGTAGAGATCACCAAAAATAAAACCAAAAAAGGCCACAAAAAAACCAAAATAAACACAAAAAACAAACCACCCCTCCCCCCCAGATTCTGTCATCAAAAAATTTGAAATATTGGGTCAAATAAATATCCATCAAGGGAGTACTCATCAAAAAATATTGGGTAAAGCAAAGTTGTACCGATTTCTTTAATTTAGGAATTCAGAAAACTTCTAATGTGCTAATTTGCTATGTAAATCTGGGGCTAGGGAGAGATGGGAGTGGTATTTGAATAAGAAAACTTTTCTTCTGGGAAATACTTGTGAGACCAGTGTTCTGAAGACACTGGGTGACTCCAGCCTAGGCAAACAAATTTACATGGAGATTGTTTCTCAGGTTTGCTCAGTTAGTGAAAATCTGCAGTAGGTTGGTTCTCCTGGAATCAATAGTTTCCCTATGAAAGAAAGTCTTTTTCTCCAATATGAATTGCATAAATAAGAACTAACATGTTTTTATCTTTTTAAGAAATCTACACAAAGAAATAGACTTGTAATTACAACGAAGAACTATAAAGCTTTAATCTGTACTTGGGTTCTCTTTATAGTTTCTTTAGGGTTATAATGAAAGAATCGGGCTACATTTTTTTCCAAATTTGCCTGATCTTAAAAATGTTGGAATAGAGGTTGCAAATGGAATGGAGATTGTTAAAAATTCAGAATCCTCATACTCCACTGAAATTTACTGAATTTCCGGAGTGTGTGTGTGTGTTGGGGGAGGAGGGAAGAGTGAAGAGAGGAGTGTTCCAGATGACTCCATTGATCAGGAAGTTTTGGAAACTTTGGAAAGATTTGGAAGTTTGGGGAAAAAAAACCTAGGAAAGATGTTATCTAAGGTTCCTTTGAATATTAAAATTCTATGAAGATTAACTGCTTTTTAATGAACTCTTTTAAAGCAATTGAGTTTTAGAGTTTTTATTATCTAACTACATAGTTTCCATTATAAATGTGATTTCCACAATACAGAGAAATAGAGCTAGAGGGGAAAATATATTACCCACAATTTTATCACCCAGAAAACCAATGAGACATTTTATTTTATTTTATATTTTATCATTTTGCTGTCTTATTTGGAGTTTCTTTTTTTTTTTTTTTTTACTTATTATTATTTAAAGATTTTATTTATTTATTTGACAGAAAGAAACACAGCTAGAGAGGGAACACAAACAGGGGGAGTGAAAGAGGGAGAAGCAGGCCTCCCGCCAAGCAGGGAGTTCAATGTGGGGCTCAATCCCAGGACTCTGGGATGATGACCTGATCCGAAGGCAGTTGCTTAACTACTGAGCCACCCAGGTGCCCCTGGGATTTCCTTTTAAATATATTTCCATAGTTGAATTAATTTCCTGAGTCTAGGGACAGTTCACAGCTACTTAACATTACAAGACCTTGGGCTGCTTGTGTATGTGAAAATGCTATGTCTACTTTGGAATTTCCATAGTTGATAAAAATCCTTCACCTGATTCTCATCTGTGAAACTTGAAAAATTTACTCCTGCCTATTCTCATTAGGCAGCACACTTTGAACTGTGTTTGTCCCAACCCCTAGGCCATGAGGGCAAAAGAGAAAAGAAAGTCTCCTTCCAAAATTGCCTTTCTGTCTGGGTCTGAGTTTAACCCAAGACTCACACTAACTGGGGGAATAAAAATGAAACATCTTGGCAGCAGATACCCACAACCTTCCTGTGTCTCTGTTGCTATAGTAACCAGACTATCACTCTGTATGCTGAGCCAAATTATTTTTACCTGTCTTTTCTGACCACTGATATTTTACTTCTTTTCTTCAAGCATCTATTTTCAACCTGATTTCTTTGACTGACAAAACTTTTAAAGGAGACAATATTTCCTTCCTTCATTTAAAAATATGTGATGAATGTACAAAGCTGAACAGGTGTTTTTTTGTTTGTTTGTTTTAAAGCAATTATATATAAATATAATTAAACTATGGCTTAATCGCTAATAGGGTTTCATAAAGATGATGTTCTTTCATCATCTAGAGTACAGAGAAATATAACTTTTGAGCTAATTAAGGTGTTTTAAATTGAAATATAACTGTATTTTAATTTAGAATATATCAGCAAATATTGATCAGTTTTGATATCAATATAGTATTTAGTGAAAAGACAAAAATTAATTTGTTGCTTTTTAAATCACATATTTCCTTTTTGAAAATAATGACTATCTTGGGGCGCCTGGGTGGCTCAGTCTTTAAGCGTCTGCCTTCAGCTCAGGTCATGATCCTGGAGTCCGGGAATTGAGCCCCACATCAGGCTCCCTGCCTGGTGGGAAGCCTGCTTCCCCCTCCCTCATTCCCCCTGCTTGTGTTTCCTCTCTCACTGTGTTTCTCTCTGTCAAATAAATAAATAAAATCTTTAAAAAAAAAAAAGAATGACTATCTTTATTTTAGATTTCATAGCAAACATGCATATAGTAGTCAATTGCTACTTAAATGTCTATAGTTACTTTTTATCTTTTCCTTGTCATAATTCAGTTTTAGAATATATTTATTTGCTCAGAGAAAACTAGATAACATAATTCAGGATCTCAGATCAAAGCTTCGTATTCAATAAAATGCCCTCGAAGGTAAGGACCTTCACTTACACATTTTTTTTATCACTATTCATACATAAAACTCTGACTTACAGTTGGTTAGCACTCACAAATATTGAATACATACTCATCCTGATGAATGTGCTTTATTCCTAACTTGTAGCATCCACATATATTTTTCATTTCACTTTGCATGTATAGACATAGATAAAACCCAAAACACGGGGGAAAACACTAGATGGGGATTTCTGTTTTGCTGTGCCAGGTTTGATGGTATTCTATAAATAATAATAACACAATGAATGCAAAACTAATGTCATATTAAATTGGAAGTTGTCAGAGGCAATTTTGGACTCTTGCATTACATTTCAAATTTAATTTGGAATTTTGTGATTATTACTATTTCTGGCAGTTCAAGATGATCTGCACAGTTTTATTGAGGTTTGCATGATATTATATCAGTTTAGGCAAAAAATAAACTTTAGGAAAACATTTAAAACATACTGTAGAAGTATTGTGAATTTTGTTTTTTGTGATTTCATGAGTGAAGCATCAGTGAGGCTTTATAAAAATAACTGTTGAATATAGACTTTTAAAAGCAATGTAATTTTTCATTCATGACTGTGATATTATGGTTTATAATAAGAAACAAATTTAGTCTTCACATTCCTGACACAGAGCTCTTACACTCTTGATTGTTCTAAGCGAAGGGAGTGGCAAACGTCTGTGTTATGTTAATAACGTAATTCTGGAAAGCCCCTAGGTCACCTCAGATCACCTGTGGTGAGGGCTGATCCTCAGTGGAACAAACCATGTGATTAGATTGTTGGAACATTCAGTCCCAGCCCCTCCCTCTGTTGGGGAAAGGGGTCAGTGGTTGAATGTAGAGCCAATAGCCAATGAGTTAATCAATCATACCTATGTAATGAAGCCTCCGTAAAAACCCAAAAGGCTATACAAGTAGGCCAGGAGAGTGCCTAAAAGCTCTCCTCTCCATGCTTTGCCCTATGCACCTCTTCAATCTGGCTGTTCTTGGGTAATATCTTCCTAAAATAAACTGGTAAACATAAGTAAATGTTTTCACTAAGTTCTGTAATTGCTCTAACAAATTAAGCAAGTCCAAGGAATGGGTTATGGGAACCTCCAATGTGTAGCCAGCCAGTCAGTCGGAGGCACATGTGACAATCTGGACTTGTAGTTGGCGTGCAAAGTGAGGGAGGAGTTTTGTGGGACTGAACTCTTGTGAAATCTGGTGCTATCTACCAGGTCGATGGTGTCATAATTGAATTGAATTGTAGGATATTCAGCTGGTATATGAACTGGAGTTAGAATTACAATGGCATTATTAATGAAACTATTGCTATATAGAAAACAACTTTGAATTTGTAGTTACATCAGAAAGATATATATATATATAGAGAGAGAGATATATCTATATCTATCTATCTATCTATCTATCTATCTATCTATATATATATATATATTTTAAAGACTTTATTTATTTATTTGACAGAGAGAAACACAGCTAGAGAGGGAACACAAGCAGGGGGAGTAAGAGAGGGAGAAGCAGGCCTCCTGCCGAGCAGGGAACCAGATGTGGGCCAGATCCTGGGACTCCCTGATCATGATCTGAGCTGAAGGTAAACACTTAACGACTGAGCCACCCAGGTGCCCCAGAAAGATATATTTTAATCCTGTCATGGAAGAAAGTTTAGGATTAAATTTATCTAAGTTGAGAGAAACCATAGAAAGTGTTACGACACTGTGTACTACTAAGCCTGAGATGATAAATTATTATTTTTGGCTCTATGGAGGCTAATTGATATACAAAAATTGTACACATTTAATTTTAAACATCAGCTAATAAAATTAATACTATCTCTCCATTATAAGTCAATCTCCATTTCTAAACAAGTCCTGAATTGTAAGCATTGTTTAGGGTTTCTGTCAAAAGTAAATATAAGTTTAGAGCCATTGAAAAACATGAAGAGATAATGAGCATATTCCCAATCAATAAAAGTTAGTGGAAAATAAAAAGCCATAATCTTTGAGCTCTTCTTTATGTCAGTACCATCAGAGTAATTTTGCTTTTCCTGCAACTGAATGGCATGCCACCAACAGAACCCAAAATTCTTTATCCTAATCTAAAATTAGCATAAGAAAAATGAGGTATAAACTTACACAAAACACAATGCTGAAATGAAGTTCTCTGTTAAGGATTGTTTTCTTCTGCTTTTTGAGGAGCTTGAGGAGTTCCTGGAGAAAAATCTACTGTAGCCTCTTTCTATTTATATGGACTCACTTTTCTGGTAAATTGCTACTAAACTTCCAGATTAAGATTTTGACTAAACTGCCCAATGTTACAGGTATGTCCAAATGCCATCCTAACTTCTGAGTAGATCTAGTGTGCAGATAGGGAACCGGCAGAGACTCCTAGAGAGGGTGGACTTGAGAGACAAAGAGCTTCAAGTTTGGGCTCATATGATCTCAGCTTGAAGGCTACTTCCACCATTCCTTTATGTGACCTGGGCAAGCTGTTTCTTTTCTATAAGCTTGATTCCTCCCCTATGAGATGAAGATGTTAATAATAGTACCAACGCACAGGAAGGACTGTTATGTGGATTCAAATTGGTAAACCATTAAACCACTTAGCATAGAACCTGGCACATAGTGAATGCTCAATCAATGTCAGCTATTATTAAATCTATCATAAGTCTATTTTCATGCCAATAATATACTTAAATGAATCCTATATAATAGGAATCTGTTCTGGCTTTAGAGTTCTATGTGGATTTCAGGATAATATGGCCTTTTAAACATTCGGAGTTTTCTTTCTTGTGACCTAAGTCTGTGATTACTCCTAAAACTTATTTTCTTTTTCTTTTTCTTTTTTTTTTAAATGTGTGTTTTTTTTTTAATTTTATTTATTTGACAGAGAGAGAGGTCACAAGTAGGCAGAGAGACAGACAGAGAGAGAGGAGGAAGCAGGCTCCCTGCTGAGCAGAGAGCCCAATGCGGGCCTTGAGATCCCAGGATTCTGAGATAATGACCTGAGCCGAAGGCAGAGGGTTTAACCCACTGAGCCACCCAGGTACCCTAAAACTTATTTTCTTAATAGCAGAGCTATGAAACAATTATACTTGTGGATTAATAGTAGTTTTTTTCCACATCATCTTTCCACCAAATTAAAACTTCCTGGTTCATTTAGGACCCTTCATAGTCTTATTTTCTGGTGATCACAATATAGATTTCTATTAAATTTATCAGATATTCCTCTTAAGTGCTCATGCAATAAGTTGTAAAATTATCTGATCATAATCTGACCAGTACTGAGTCTAAAGGAAATGTGAGCTACTTTTAGTTTCACAATCTTGTAGCATTTATTACAGTAGTACTTATAAATGTTATCATTATACATTGTTATATAATGTTTTCCCAACTAGTCTATTACCCCTAGGGTATTGGTACTAGTTTTTATACTTTTGTGTTTCTACTGCTTATCCAGCACATAATACATAATGAATAGTAGGGTGTGTGTGTGTGTGTGTGTGAGTGTGTGTGTGTGTGTGTGAGAGAGAGAGCGAGGGAGAGAGACAGAGACTGATGTTTAGCTGGAATTTATATCTTCATCTTTGCAATGGGCCACTTATTTCGTTTTCCTTCTGTAGAGCCTGTCGACCCCCACAATGTTTTTCTGATATGGTCATTGACCAAGGGGCTTCTTAGATCACAAGGATGAGCACAGGGCCCATTTTGGCCAATAGGATTCTACTTTCTCGGGAAGGTCATGGAAACAAGAGGAAGAATACCTTTCTCATTGAATTACCAACTGTGAGCATTATGTGAGTTGAGACTGAGCTCCTTGGTTCCGTAGGATGAGGAGTAAAGTCAATATAGAAGAAAGCATTGCTGAGATGGCAAGAATGTCATCACCTCTTCAAACAATGAACATAGCGGCCATGGCCAACAGCAGATTTGTCTTGTACTTTTTGGTTATGTTATCCAGGAAGTTCCTCCACCTCCTTTCATATTTTACTTAAGTGGTTCCAGTTGGGCTTCTGTTACATTCTGCCACAGCACTGACTGACTGATACAGTCTCATGTGACTGGCCAATAAATATTTGGAACCCACAGTGCCTTCTTAAATCTTCCTGATACTCTTATGCATATGCAGGGAGAGTGATCTAATACCAGTTTGTAAAAGCTAAACATGACAACAAATAATACATTTTATCCTAAAAGTTAGCATAACATTTGAACTAGAATTAGCCTCAGGAATAATGAAATCATACAAGGGTGCAAAAGTTCAGTTTACTTTTATTTAAAAGGGGGCAGATATAACCAAGAATTTGATCCTCAACTGAGAACCACAAATGCATGATAAAAGCAGATCTTTATTCTCCACCTACCCAACTTTTCTTCTAATTCATTGTTCACTCCCCACCACTCCACTGGACTTTGTTAGGAATTAGCCAATTAAGGCCCTGTCTTCCTAGGATGAAACCTACTATGCATCAGCCTCTACCAGGTAGATTGTAGTTTTAAAAAAAATCCAGACTTTCTGAGAGTTATTTTCTATTTTCTGCGATTAATAGAGAAGGTCAGATGAAATACGACATGAAGAGCTGATGCATTCCTGAAGTCTGGCCTATCAGACCAGCTAATGAAAAGAGTCTCTGGACCTGAAACAACAGTTAGACTCAGAATCTTGTCTATGGGGAGAATTCGGAAAGCAAGCAGCTCCCTTGGAGATTTTTGACCAACAGACTTACTCTTGCTTAATTCTCTTCAATGTCTTTGGTGGTCCATTTCCCGATATTTTAAGATTCTTCTTATACATTGTGTATTATGTAGGCACTAGTAATACAAGCATCTCATGTTTCATTCCTTCTCTGGTACTCACAGTTTCCCAAACGTGTCCCAGTCCAGATTCTAATTCCTAACCTTGACACTTCTCAACAGTTTGTATTCCTCACCCACCATCCCAAACTCCCAATAGAGGTAAGGCTTTCTCTTCAGTACCCTCTGCACTCTGTTTACCTGTAGTATAATCCTTCACACTGCATCCTAATGCCTATGGAGTGTGCTTGTCTGTCTCTCTCACTTCTCAAAGACACAGTATTTGCCTTCTCACATGAATTCCCAGAAATTATCACCATGCATAATAGCTCTTAATAAATGCTTATTGAATGAATAAACAAATACATGAATGAATGAATGAATGAATGAATGAATGATTAACAGCATGGTCTTCTGAAGAAGCTCATTCTAGCTGGGGAAGAAATAATAATTTGGCTAATAAGCAATTAAGCAATGTATAATGGAGATAAGATCCAAATATTGATAGAGCATAACATGAACAGTAACTATTGTTCCTTTCATTTTATGCCTTTTTTTCTTGATGTCTGCTCTACTTTGTGCTCAGAGGAGTGTTTAAAATTCACTATTGAATGCTTTATGAACAAAACCCTGATTTCTTTTGAAGAAAGGGTTACCATACAAATCTAATAAAGGGATAAAACAAAAAAGA
Source organism: Spilogale gracilis (assembly GCA_004023965.1). Lineage (NCBI taxonomy): Eukaryota > Metazoa > Chordata > Mammalia > Carnivora > Mephitidae > Spilogale > Spilogale gracilis. The sequence continues at coordinate 29,071 of PITA01010279.1, forward strand.
ACATTGGATAAAGAAAATACTGCTGGCTGCCTACAGAAATACAGTAAGAATATCTCAATGAGGAGAATTTCCATATAAACATAACAAAAGGAATAGTAAAATCTTTGGGTTTTTACCAAGCTTTTTTAGTGATTAGAGGGCAATTGATGTTATATGTTGTGACTATGGAAATTCCAGAGATAGTTATGCCGAGGAAACTTCACAAACATTAAGTGAGGCTAGTCCTGCTTTCAAGTGTTTAAACAAAATTTCCAGAGGCCATGTCTGCAGGAGGAATTTCTCAATATTCAATCTCTACCTTGTTTGGTTTTACATGTGTAGGTAGTTGGCAGGTTTGTTACTAAGAGCTATAGGTGTGCTAAAAAGAAGATGGAGCTTTCCTACCACCTCTTCTTTCTGGTTTTTGGTCCCAGCCTTTTTTCAGTCCCTCATCCTTTTTAGCCAGAACCATAGCCACTTAAGTGTTCTGTCTCCAGAATCTGCTTCCTATCATTATATTTTTTCACACTGCTAAAAAAAAAAATGATCTTTTATAAAATAGGAGCCAATCTAAATCTTCCAACATCTTTAAAGTGCATTGTTTTTCAATTGGGGTCCTTTGGAGTCTGTGGGAGGGGCACTATACTATTTGGGTAAAGTATGAAAAGCAGGAGGAAAGTGATTTTTTTTTTTTTTTGGAGGACTTGGGATTATCTCAGTGGAAGTAATTTAAAACATTTTTTAAAAATGTTAAACAAAAGGGGCACCTGGATGGCTCAGTCATTAAGTGTCTGCCTTTCACTCAGGTCATGATCCCAGGGTCTGGGATCGAGCCCCACATCGGGCTCTCTGCTTGACAGGAAGCCTGCTTCTCCCTCTTTCACTCCCCCTGCTTGTGTTCCCTCTCCAACTGTCTCTCTCTCTGTCAAATAAATAAATAAAATCTTTAAAAAAATGTTAAACAAATACTGTGATATCATGAAGGCAAACATAAAAGACAGCTTTTTTATTTTATTTGGGAGAGAGAGAGAAATAGAACACGAATGGGGGTAGAGGCAGAGGGAGAAACAGACTCCCCTATGAGCTGGGAGCCCCAACTCAGGGCTGGATCCCAGGGTCCTGGGATCCTGACCAGAGCTGAAGGCAGAGGCTTAACTGACTGAACCATCCAGGTGCTCTTAAAAGAGCAATTTAAAAAGAAAGCATTAGACCTTAAAAGAATGCCAAGTGTTTGACAGTAGCTGTTGCATTTTACTTAGACTCTGAAGGCATTTTTGTGAAAAAGTAGTGAAGAACCATCTAGAGGGGAAAGTTGCATCTCTGACAAGTCCCTGCCCAGCCTAGCCTCTCTCTCGGCCAGGGAAATACCTGTTCTTAGAAGACATATGGACTTTTGTGCCTCCACACTTTCTTCTTGTTTTCGCTACCTGGGATTCTCACCCCTTCTGTTTTCACCAACTTCCCCTTCCTTCCTCCCCTCCTTCCTACCTACGTCCCTTCCTCCCTCCTCTCAGTAAACATTTCATGAACTCTACTCTGCCAGGTGTTCTACTAGGTTCTAGTGATGTAGGGAAAAAATGCAGAGATGGTGAGGAAGGCAGAAAGAAGTCATACAAAAACATTACTAAACAGAATAATGACTAACATTGTGTGTTATGTACTTAGCACCTTGATGACCACACATCACTCTATTTTATTTAATTTTTACATCAACACAGAGAAATAAGTTTTGTCACTAAAACTTGTCTTGGTATCACACAATAAATGACACTCATCTCCATGGCATATAATAAATGACTGAGCCAAAATTAAAACACAAGTGCATATGACTCTAACTTATGCTCTTAAAATCACTTACTACTCAATGTGATAGGTAACCTCCTAGATCTGGATGAAATGCCCCATCGCATCTCTCTTTCTTCTTTGAAAATTCTTTTAAAGCATGATTACTTTACCCCTAACTGTGTTCCTGTATTCATTATTAGCACAATTTTCTTATGGCTATTTGTAATGTTTCCCTTCTCACCAGGCCTAGAAAATCCCCAGAACAAGCACTGTCTCTGGTCCAAGCATGTGTCGCTCTCTCTTGGTGCAGAGGAAGGATAGGGTGGGCCTTGAGGTAAACCAAGGGCAGGTTAGCTTTGCAGAGATCACACTTGGCTGCCCACAGACTTTAAGGTGTGCCTTATTTGGCTTAAAAAAGCATTTTTTTAAAAAAAGATTTTATTTATTTATTTGACAGAGAGAAACACAGCTTGAGAGGGAACATAAGCAGGGTGAGTGAGAGTGGGAAAAGCAGGTCTCCTGCGGGGAAGGAAGCCCGATGTGGGGCTCGATCCCCGGTCTCCCGGAGCCCCTGGTGCCCCTTAAAAAAGCATTTTGAATGAGTTTGCCAACTTTTGGAAAGTAAGGGCTTATATTAAGTCCTGGATTTCCAGCTTCCTTTTTAGATTGGAAGATTTGGAAAGCTTCATCAAAGAGTCTTACGTGACCACAGTCGGGTGGAGCTGAATGGTAACCATCTGCTGTCAAGGGCCCTTGCACTCTACACTTTAATATTTTCTCCACTACTGTTGGGCTGTGCTGGTGACTTTGCTCACTTAAGCTACTGGCAAGGTCCCGACTCCAATATTTGCAATCAGTCTTCTGTGCAATTTCTGAAATCTCTTAATTTCAATGTTATGGGATTATTATAAATAATCATTATAAATTATAATAATATCTAATTATTATTCATTTCCATTCCTAAGTTAAGAAAAATGAAATGCTAAGGGTAGAAAACCTCACTACTACATAAATATTAAAGTATATACTAGAGGTGCGCCTGGGTGGCTCAGTTGGTTAAGTGACTGCCTTTGGCTCAGGTCATGATCCCAGAGACCCGGGATCGAGTCCCACATCGGGCCGCCTGCTCAGCAGGAAGCCTGCTTCTCCCTCTCTCATTCCCCGTGCTTGTGTTCCCTCTATGGCTGTGTTTCTCTCTGTAAAATAAATAAAATCTTTTTAAAAAAAAGTATATACTAGAGATGCTCTCAAGTATGGCATGGTAGAAAGCTTTATTACTACATATTCATAAAACTGGGGGATGGACATTGGAGAGGGAATATGTGGTAAGGAACATTGGATACTATATGACAGATGGATCACAGACCTGTACCCCTGAAACATTCATTATATGTTAATTAATTGAATTTAAGTAAAAAGATAAACAAATATATATAGTGGAGCATGGCATGTAAAATTTCTCAAAAACAGAGGGCCCAGGTCTATTTATAACTGACTCATGGTCTTTACATAGGTATTTCAGCTCACATAATGGGTTATTTACAGGTGACTCTATACTGCTGGTAGTGATTATAATTACAGAAAAAAACGTTTTATCAATTCAAAATTTTCAAGGCTTGGGACAGAGATTGAGGTCAAGTCTACCTTTATATTGTGACAGTTTTTGCAAAGATTTGCTAAATTGTTTGTAAAAGAACTGTTTACTTGACACAAATTTTAGAGTCATGAATTCCCAACAATGTAGGTGCATTGTAAGCAAAAGCTAGATATTGCTTAGGTTGGTATTTTGATATAATAGGTACAAAGTATTTTTATCTATTCTTTAAAGTAGGGCTCCTGCTAGACAGTACATTTTTACCCTAGTTCAAATTACAATATTTATTTGAAAACAATAAAATATTGTTCCTGTGAAATGTATTATTTTATTCTTTTAATTATTTCAGCTCTTTTCCTCAAGTCAACTGACATATCTGAGTCTACTTAGTAGAGTAAGTGTGAAAAAGGAGGTCTTAGTTTAGAGTGAATCCCAATTAGTCACCTAAAGTTTCAATAGTCACATCCATTATATTAAGAAGCCATGCTTTAATAATGCAGGCATTGGCAGCAAAACAATAAATGTCCAAACATGATGAATAGCAGGTTAACCACCTCTGCAACAAAGAGAACAACAATACCAAGTTAGCCCATTTTTGCTTAGTCTTGTAATAGAGAAAATCACAGTCTATAGTTTCATTTATCTCTTGCATTAGAGGGTTACCCAACATCTCAAGATAAACTGGAATGTAAATAAATAGCTTACCTCTTTTGATAATCATTCATAGGAAAAATCATGTGTTTTATAGTGTAGAGAAGAACCTTAGAAATAGTCAAAACTGAGAGTAAAATCATATCCTACCTGGGTGACTTTCTCTGTCACATTGTGTGTTCGATCTTTAACCTTGGGTGCAATAATAGTTTTATCTGAAGAAGGAGGGGATGCATTCTTTTTTTCAGTTTTGACATCTGAAAAATTCAGGGTGAGCTGTGGAATCTTGTTAATGGTGCTGTATTTGTTGAGATTTGAATCTGACGTGGATCCCAGGAGGCTTGACTTGATATGATTAAAAGGCCCTAAAAAAATTGGAAAATATTTGTAAAAGCAGTATTAGGAGAGAAAGAAGAAAGAGATGGTCCCGAATGACCTGCTAATGATCCACAGTCAGTGTGACCCTGCTTCGGGAGGGACCAAATACAGCCAGCTGATACCTGTACACAAGGCTTAGGGTCACTGTCTGCCAAATGGAGTGACACTTGAGTAGCTGAGGGTAAGATGGGGTCCAAGGTGTGTACCCAGAAAGCAGATGGCATCTTTAACAATTACTTTACTTCTTTCATTAAGGGCTGGAATAAAAGGAAAAAAAACACAAAACTCCACTCCTTATTATTGGCCTATTATTGGCCAAATTGGTTTCTTAAGAATGTATTTTTATGATCCAGGGACTATTCAAGGAAGGACTTGCTTATGGTCAAAATTTTCTTGGCCATGAAATTTCTGAATGGGTTGTCTACCCAGCTCCAAAATGCATTACTCCCCTCCCCGGGCCATGACAAATGACAAGCTAGCTGTTTTTTATATGCTTCCATTATGTGAAGGAGAAGTTTATTTATAGAACTCTAGAAGAGTTAAGCCCAGATGATGGAATTTCAGGTAAGACCAAGAAGGGCCAATGTCTTTGTGTGTATGTGTGTGTATTCTATTGAAAACTCTAGAATCCTGTGTGAAGTTTTAAAAATCTTTCCTCCCCCCCTTTTATTTAAATTTAAGATTTTTTGGGTAGGGGGAAACCTTTATAAAAACCATTCCAGAAGAATGCTTTTAACAAATGTAATTTATGATTGAAGTGACATAACTAGGTAATGGGCTCAGGTTGGTAGTAGCTGGCTACTTTTTTTTTTTTTTAATCATTCTATACCTTGGAATCCCAGAATTTAATTCATTTTATAGCTGCAAGTTAGTACTGTTTGTCCAAAGTGACCAGGTTTGGTCACTGACCAGCTACATCTTGAGATGAATTTATTGTTTATTGCTTATGGAAAGTCAGGAAATGTTCCAAAGAGTTTCTTGTACAGTGGATTTTGCAACTTTTACCATTATAGAGCTCTTAAAAATTAGCACCAGAAAGAATTTTATAGAAATCCTGAGCCCACAAGTGTTACCCAGCTGTTATCCTGCTGCCTCAGAGAGTGCTTGAAACAGAGAAACTGCAGGACTGAACTCGCTAATCAGCAAATTTTGCCTTATGCTATTTTTGTTGTTGTTCTTCAGAATTAAACAAATGTATTTTAGGAATCAAAAAGCACTTTATGCACCAAACAAGGCCAAAACACCTGAAAATTAGATTTACAGATTATGTATTTGAACCATAATAATTAATCAATTCAGCTCAAATATAATGCTAATAAAAAAACCCATCATTTAATTCATAGTTAACTTGGAGAAAATTCATTAAATATTCACTTATGAAAGTACATGTTAGGTTATTATAAAAGTTTAAAAGATTGTAAGAGAATTTTCACTTATGTGGCAGATACTGTGTTCCTTGAGGTGCATTTCTATTCATTCTCTGAGTTTTATCCATGATCAAGTCTATCTAGGTGAAAAATGTCATTGTGCTCTTTGGACAGTTATTGTCCAATATGCTTTCATTTGCATATAAATTCATATTCTCTCTTCTAGTTATATGACAAAAGGAGAAATATGAGCCAAAAGTGGTACCATATGAATCTAGAGTCCAGACAGGTCTGATAGAAACTCCATCCTCGAGGTCTCTGTACAAGCCTTCATCACATACCACTGATTTATTATTGCAACATATCTTAGATAGAGTTTCCTTTTTTTTGTATCATTCTATGGCTATATTCCAGGCCTATATCTTAAAATTTATAATTTATAAAACATTCTAGGACTTTAGGCTTCTTAGACAATACCTTTTCCTCAAATCTAGTATCATATTCTCACTCATTAGATATTTTTACTACACAGGGATACTGAGAAGATATTAGAGAAAGCTGAGCTCAGATGCATAGTTGTGTTTAAAACCTTTACACCCATCTTTCAATTCTCTTTGTCATTCTTCTATGTGGTGGATTTCTGTAGCAATTGTCTACAGACTTGTTTAAAATTCCAGGCAAAAACATGGATGATCTATGATGTTAAGGCAGATGAACACTGTTAAATATATTTTGATTTCCTTTTGGCCAGCTCCAATAAACTCCACTGAATTGGCTACACCAATGAGCAAGAGGTCCCAATTATGACAGTACCTCATCTTAGGGGCATTTGTGGGGACATTTTTGTTTCTCATAATGATGGGAGCTAACAATTCTTTCACCTTGAAAAACTGTCCTATATGTCCTAGTGGGCATTCATATAGGTGAAAGTCTGTTTATAATGAATGATCTGAGCCTTGAACCTATTTCACATATAAAGAGCACAATCTACTTTTAACATGATTTTAATATACATTGAGCCTTCCAGAGCTACAGCTACCATGTAGGGGAAAGAGCTTTACATTGTTTTGTTTGGAACTTTACCAAAATTTGTTCATTACTTTGGAAAATCATGTCACTTGGAGCTATGCTACTTACGACATTTGAATCACCAATATGAAATTTCAGACTTCAGTTTCTAGTTTGTTTGCACATTATTAATAAATATATAAGCAAAGAGTTTTGAGTCTTTTTTTTTTTTGCCAGTGTTGGAACCAAATATTAAATTTGCAGAGAATTATAGGAATCACAGTGAAAATCACTAATAAAATTTCTTTCAAAAGTATTTCACATTATTGTTCTCTATATATGTAAAATGATGCATGATGTAATTAAAGGAAACTATAAGAGCTAAACACTTGAAATTATTTGTCTTGAGATTGCCTGTTGGTTTCCAATCTCACTTTAGTAACTCCCTAGAGATCTGCCACAACTTCACCTAAATGTCTTGATTGGCATTTCTTGCTCCAATCCATCTTCTAGTCCTTAGTTAGGAAGGTATATGATCTGCAAGGGCTTGTTGAAATACTGGGAGAAGAATAGATGTTCTGACATTTGGTGGGATTTCTTTCTTCAGTGCAGTTCATTAGTAACACATGTTATCACGTAGGGAATCATGTTGACATTACCCTGAGCTGGTAATGGCTGATTCATTTGTGAGAGTATCATACTTCCTCATTTTCTCTCCAGTTTATCTCAGTATATTTTTTATAATTCAACTTGGTTATTTACTATTTTTAAAATTCATATATAAATAATCCTGACCTGTTATTATTTATTCCAATAGTGATTTTATTTTGTTAACTACCCATATTCCTGCTCTGTCATCCCACATATCTGGACAATTTAATGCTCTTAAAACCATTTTTTAAAAATGTCTGATTATTGCATTGTATCTTCTAGTGTAGTTATAGTTGAACATCAACATATTGAGAAAAATAACATTTTATTATAAACTGCTTTTCTTGTATTCCTCCTTTATATTACAATTAAAGAATCATGTTGATCTTTTAGAAATAAGTTAGATTATCTCTAAATGTTGTTATAGGATAGTAAAACAAGTATAACAAAATACTGTAGAAACAAGGGGACATTGGGTCTGACAGGCTGAGAAACCACTGGTCAATACATATCATATTCAGATTTACCTTCAGAACATTATAACGTCATTGAGTCCATATTTTAGCTTCCCATATTTACTTGTGGACAAACTTTCTGATCTGTTACTCTCTTCTGTGTGTGTGTGTGTGTGTATTTTAAGTTCTTAATATTAGAGATTTAATGTGGGCACTCTTTTAAATCTATACATTTAAAGAATTAGCAGAACCTAAAATGTTCCTTAAAATAATACACACATGCTACTTAGATAAGGCATTTACAGTCTATTTCATCCTGCATAACTAAGAAAATTATGCTTTTTTCCATTGATTTTGAAGTGGATGTTTATATGCAGAAGTCTGAGTCTGTAAGATGATCAGCATTAGCTTAGGTTCCTCTAAAACCTATCTAAATTTTAGTGAAAAATTTTCCAACACTTCAGTTAAGATCGGTACCCACAATATTCTCATTTTACTAATTGTAAACCTAAGCAGACAGAATATGATGCTACAGAGGAATAAGCATCAAGGAGTAGAAATCAGAATACAGGGTTTCCTACCTCCTAGGTCTACATTCAGAGAGGCCTTGGTTGAGGATTTAAAGGTGAAGTTCAGCCTCCCTGAGAGTGATCATGAACTGATGGGGTTTAGGACTTAGTAATGAAAGAAAGGAGAATAACCTGAAAAACAAAGTAAATGAATTTAAATAAAATAACTGGGCAAAAATTAAGGAAAATAATAGATTCAATAGAAAGGAATGTAAAACTCCAAAGTACATAGGAGGATGTGATGTTCTTTAGAGAAACATTTGGGAAATGGATGACCAGGTTAAACGTTCCAGTGTACTAGAACATGATGAAAGCAGGTGACCAAGTAGGCCAGGTTCCAGCTACAAAGAAATATCCTGAATTTAGAGATCAAGCCAGAGGCTAAATCAACACCTGGGAAGAATTTTAGATTAAAGATATTTAAAATTTTTATGATAAGGCTATTTGAATTTATCATGAGTTAAAAGAAGCTGAAAGAGAATATATTTTCTCTTTTAGATGGTGTGGGAAATATAGCCAAAGACATCTGATAATTTGAAAAAAATCATAATGCTATTTTCTTTTTTAAAGATCGCTGCTCTTGAGGATCAAATGGGACACAAGAGAAAGAAAACAAAAAAATTAAGGTTGCTATCAAATCATCAGTTCTTTACACAATATTTCTTAGGGCACTGAGTTTATTAGGTTAATGCTTAATAAACTATAAATTGTTGAAGTGACTTAACATTAAAAAATGCAAATAAATGTCTAGTAATTAGGTTTTGTAAAAGAACACTGGCAACCGGTTTAACACTTAGAAAAATAGATAAGCGATCGCATTATTTGTAATCAATATTCATGTTGTCTCGGTTTAGTGCATGACACAGGACTTTCAAAAGAAAACTATCAGCACTAAAAATCAGTTTGCAAATTCATGTAAGATCACAAAAAATTTGTAATGGCCAGTGTAGCTTATGAGAAACAAGCTGTATCAGAGCAGTTGATTTCCTCTGTGAGTGTGATAGGTTTTGTGGCTTCAGGAGGTGAAGGCAGTTAACAAATCCTACAAATAGCTTCATTCTGATTCATATGTCAGATTTATAGATAAGATGGAAACTGAAAATTTCATTGTCAGTGGGATATAGTTACTTGAAATAATAAGGAGGTGGAAGCAATAGAGGGGTAAAGTTATATTAATGATCTATTTACTAAGTAGGGTAAGTGGGTTAATTTTTATGGATGACTTGAAAAGCAGAATAGGCAGAGAAACCACTAAATTTGAGGTGAAAATCAGTTTATGCATGGTCGAGATAAGATTAGGTTTACCTTCATAATAAAGAAATTGTTTAAAAATTTTATGTATATACACACATATAAATAGCATACAATTTATTTGAATTAACTTTTTCAATCCTTGATAATGGGTTACACTTAGATCTCTGACATCTTATTTCAAAGAGTCAGAGTGTCAAGGAAATTTATTCAAGGAAAGCAAAATTAATCCTAAGAAAGAAGGTTAAATGGAAATGATTCCATTTTAGAAGAAAAGACTGAGTACTAATTTGCAGTTTTTATATTGTGGTATTACATCAAAATTAAAAGTAACCAGCAGGTATTTCTGTCCACTCAGGATAGATTAAAGGGGCAAGAAAATTACATATCAGCAAGAAGGATTTAGGTTAGCTCTTCGTGTAACAGGCAATAAAACAGATTTCTGAAGAACGTTGAAGAATGGGATCATCAGGAGATAAAGATTCTTTTACCACCTGTGGCAGGGACTTAGCCAACAGCCTCTCCTGAGGGTAATAAACTAGATGATCTTAAAGTCCTTCCAAATGCCTACTGAAATTATTTATTTTATTTTGGTAAAGAAATTATTTTTGAGTGATTTAGATATTGAAAAAAAATCCTGTAATTATGCTTTTGTATACAAAGCAGTATAGAAATTTGTCTTTTATTTTTTAAACTTCTATTTTTTTTAAAGATTTTATTTATTTGACAGAGAGAAACACAGCCAGAGAGGGAACACAAGCAGGGGGAGGGAGAGAGGGAGAAGCAGGCTTCCCGCTGAACAGGGAGCCAATGTGGGACTTGATCCCGGATCTCCAGGATCATGACCTGAGCCGAAGGCAGTCGCCTAACCAACTGAGCCACCCAGGCGTCCCTATTTTTTAAACTTCTTATTTAAATGTGGTTTAGAAGCAACACCAAAAAAATTTCAAAAGCACACTTAATGTATTGTTCTATATCTGATTAGTATGTTAACTGTTTTTCAAAAATCTTAAAGAGCCAGAGAGTTAAGTATTTTTTGATAGTTTCAACACCAGAGTCTGAAAACTTTGGAGGTTACACTTACATTAATTTTATAATTAAATTTGCACTTTTAAAAAAATCTAATTTGGGAGTTTAACTTCATAAATATTAACATGCGAAAACTTTCTACAATGGTTTAGAGTTTCCTAATCCCAAATTCGGACTTTGATGATTCATTTTTATTCAAAGACTATTGCTGTTCAAAAAGTGAAGGGTTGAGGGAAAAGGGTTGCAGACTAAATGGATTCATTTATGAGAGAAAAATAAAATTAATGTAGTTTGAATGGCAACTGTGTGAACTGCTAGTTTGGAAGACAAGCAAGCTTGATTTTCACTTATTCAGAAAAAATAGATTCATTTCTCACTGCATGTAAAAGATCACTGAAAAATTAATGTCTAATAATTAATTGCTAATTGTTAAATGTTAAAGCCAGTCATATTTCATGTAGGCGAATTGGCAAGAGGTGTCTGTTTTCTGTTTCTTGACATTATATCCTGAATTATATCAACGAAAATCACCATTACAGCTGACACTAATTTCCTCCCTTTTAGAAATTACAGTAGACAGGCCAAGGACAGAATAATCATGTAGATGAAGTACCATCCTACTATTGGAGGTCACCTGCATAGACCCTTTTTTGAAGTGCTTACAAAATAGAATTGGGATGGGGAGAAGCTGCCACGGTTTTTCTTCTTTTCAAATCACCCTGGATGGCTGACCAGAAAACAGCTTTAGTGTCTAGAGCTATTAATTCATAACCATCACCAGCTCTGACTTAATTAGGGAAGCAATTGACAAATCAATATACAAAACTTCATAGTGATCAGAGTAGCAGTGACATACAGAAGAGGCCAAAACAGTGAATTTTAAGTAGTGATGGTTACTGGTGGAGACATGTCCATGCAACACACATGCACAAAATAAGTCATTGTCACCATATGCACACAGCGGCATGCATGGCCTATGTTAAGAGACTAAGCCCCAAATGAGAATAATATGATTACTGTCTTTTGTGATTCCTTGTATCTACTATGATATAGTAGAAAAAAACAGAGGTGAATTTCAAGTTTTTAGTCAAATCCAGATTTATCCAGACCTTTACCCAGACTTATCCAAACATTACCCTACAGTAGCTACAGGTCATGCCAGTGATTTCAGACTGATATAGGACACAATTAAAAATGACTGAAAGGTAATATAGAGAAAGAGAAAATATGACTCTCATGCATATACAGTTCACTACTACAGTAAGCTTAAAACCATACCCCCTGCCATCCAGGAACGTGAAACTAGTTTTAAGGAAACAAAAGAGGAACAAGTGAAGTGATACTGTCATGGAGCACTTTGCTTACTTTATTTAATCTTGCACTCACAATTTTTTTTTTTTTTTTTTTTTTTTTGGCTGAAATAGGCTTATGTGCCTCTTTCACACTGGAATATATTTAGCTTGATATTTTTTCTTGCCATATGGTTTAAATATTCAGGAGGTGTTCATTGTCAACCTAGCCTTATACTTCTAGCAGGAAAAAGGAGCTCCTAATCATTTTGGTGACACAGGTGAGAAAGTAACAATGTCTCCAACAAAATCAAGCCATGATGTCTCCACCAGGCACCTGGACTAGCTAAGGACCAGCATGATGTTGCATTGAACAGGGCATACAGCAGGCAAGTTAACATGCCAAGTAAAGGGGCACTTGGAGCATCGGATGATGAAATTCGAGTTTGTACGTTACCTTTGACATTGCGACCATTGTCTGTTTTGAGCACGTACGGATAAAAAAAGAAAGAAACATAAAAGAGAACACTAAAATTATGTTTCATACACTGAATTACCTCTGTAAAAACAATCAGAGTAAACAGGATGTAAGGACTGAAAATGTACCTTTGAAATTAGCATTTTGTACTCTTCCACCAGGTAAAATGCACAAACCAAAAATGCTATCTGGTATAAGCATGCATTTTCAAATATGTGAAACATTTATCTCACTTAATTTAACTGCTTTCCAAGATACAGATTTTATAATTATGACAGTCTGGAGAAAGGCGTCTCCAGCTGCCTGCAGTTGTGATAAAAACTTGATCTTGTCAGAAGCCAGTCTTAGTGGCAGTTCAGCCATCATTTACAAAGAAAGATTGTGCAACATTTGATATCTAAAGTAATGTTTTTTCCATATGATTTAACCTAGTAAATTAATAAGGACAAATATTTCTAAGACAACAGCTTACCTTAAGAAAACAACTCGTGTTATTAATCAAAATTCTCTTAACTGCCCCTCCCCCACAAATGTTCTTCAATGTATATTTTGAAAATACCAAATGGTGCTCAAAGAGTCATTCTTTCACAAAAAATAATTGTAAGAAATCAGGGAAAGATTTGACTGTTAAAGTACCGTGAGATTTTTAAGTTTACGTTGTCACAGGGGACTCAGTGGAATAACAAAAATATTTAAAGAAATTCATTTATATTAATGAGCATGGGCTGTTTTCAAGTCTCAGAGTGGAGTGCTTTCAGATCTATTTTGAGATTAGCAATCTGACTCTTCGATGCATATTTGCTACTAACAAAACATGCATTACTAGCTTTGAAACAAACAAGCTCAAAATAAATGAAGTCATGTCAAAATCATTCAAATATATCCAAGATTTGAAAAATCTGTTCAACATTTGTTGACATATATGCTAATGCTGCGCATATTTAAAATCTTGGGATATATCATAATTGTTTCAAACTCACAATTGACGCAATTTCAATAATGTGGTATATTGAATTGCTAGTGTAGACGCTGCCTTTGACAGATACACAAAGTTGTGACCTTACGGGACAACTCTCCTCTCTTTGAGGGACAATAAAAAAGTGAATAGGGATTATACAGAATTAATTGTCTCCATCAGAAGCTGGACCCCAAAATCATTATTAAAGTAACAATCGCTTATAAGTAGTTAAAAATTATAACATTACTTATCAAACATCCAGATTACATATAAAGATTTGTAAATTCCCCAAAAAAGTTGATTCAAAGCTGCATCATATAGTTAATATTGCTTTGATATTCAAAGAGCATTCAGTCCGCCCTGGTGCTAGTTGAGACCTTGTTATTACCACAATGTAAATGCAGAAATTAGAGTACGCAGTTAGAGTCTTGTAGTAATTTGACAGAGCAATTTTATGTCTGGTCAGTCTAATAACAGAACAACTGGGGTTTATATTTTCTATGTCTACTTTTTTATTTCACTTTTCTAATAGTGCATTTTTAAAAACATTTACGAATGTATTCATTTGTGATGGATTAGAAAAAATTCTGGTCCTTCACCATAAATAGTTTGAGAAGTAGAGTTGTAAGGTACTTAATAGTGTAGATTTTAAAAAGGAGAATGTAAAATATTATGTGCTATTATATTTGCAAATTATTTAAAGTTCTAAAAAGATAGCCAGTACAGAAGGAAATTTCTCTTCTTGAATGAGGAGGCAATAATCTGAATTCAAAATCTGCTGCATATGGAATTTAACCTGTTAACCAGTCACATGAATTCATGCAACTAAAATCAGTTTAAAATTTTTTTCACATTCATGGGGCATTGTGTGTCAACTACACTCAAATAAAAAATAATAAGACATTTTAAAGAAGTTTTCTAGCTTCCTTTGTCAGAGGCTCCGTTTCTAAAATGCACTGAATTAGGTACCCTTAGGAGGTGTAGTTTCTTCTCTGCTAATCAGTGATTTTGTAGCTAAAATTGCTCTAAAGCTGAACTACAAAATACCCTCTGAATGTATCAATCAATAGCCAGATGACTGCAGCTTCTGCCGGAAAGTGATACTTTTTTGGAGAATAACATAGCTTGGGGGGTGGGGGAGGAAAACCAAGGATGACTTCACTACTGAGGGTGGTGAATAGAGAAATCCAGAAATGTTAAATCACCCTTTCTCACAATTGTATCAGCAACTGTGTACTAAATAGAGACCACACATATTTGAAGAAAATGAAGTGAAGTTATGGAATCTGATCTAACCTCCTCAGCACCACTATCAAACCACAGGCTAAATCTGTACCATGCACTGATCATGTATCATTTAATAAGTAAGAATGTTATTATGCTGTAACTCCCGCAATAAGGAGGATTTCTGAAGTCAGTAGGATTCCTAAAGATGTTTACACTAATTTGGACTAACTAACTAAAATGTAAGTCCGGCATCTGAATCACCCTATTGGATTTATTGCTGTTCAGCCATAGGGAGTCTTTGCTTAAAGATCAAATTTCAGAGGTTTTCAGTCAGGAGATCTTGAGCATGCCATTACTACACCAGTATGGGGGCCTGAGATGATTATTCAATTTGAGAATTGTCCTTGAATTTATTTTCCTTTTGACCTTCTTTAGACCGCAGATTAAAATGGATATGCTAGTTGCTTTTGTACCAGATATACAGTTTCATGAACCTATCTATGGAAAACTCTTCCTTTTGTTTTTGTGATAGTGACTTATCTCTTTTTGAATTCTTCCTGCCAATTCATTTTCTTTCATCACTTCTGCCTTCTCAACTTCGCTGTGCCCTTTACGTAAAGCTCCCCCACATGATTCAAGTAGTATGGGGTACAATCATTTCCTTTTGTGTGTGGTTTTGAAACATACTTCACAAGTACCGTCCTCGTCCTCTCAATTTCACACCAACATTTATCGAGCTCTTGCCATGAAAAAGGCAATCGTGATTCTAAGGCTGCAGATCTAACTAACTGTGCCCAAGTTCCCTCACTGGGGGAGTCACAGAAACATAGTGCTTTGCATCCAACAGAAATGACAGATTTACAATGTTGAATAAAGGTAGAATGTAAGAAACTCTAAAATATGTGCAAACAGTGCTTTGCATGCTCAGGTGTGAAATCATTTAATTCTTTTGGTTTGGGAAGGAGGAATGGGTCTTTATGCTTGTGAGAGGCAGAACGAGGAGGGACAAAGTGGAGAAGAATTATTCCTGGTAGAACAAACCAATGAAGCAAGAAAACGTGTGGTAACATTTTTGGGAAAATGCAATTATCTTCGTGTAGGTTTAGAATGGAATAGATAGTAGGGGAAGGAGTCCTGCAGGAGCAGGGAGTAAGGGTTGAAAAATAACTGTGGCCAGCTGGCCTAGTGCCCTGTACTATGAGCCAATGATCAGATCTGTGTTTTAAGAAAATTCGTAGCCACAGCTGTGCTGATGGGGGTGCACAGTGATGGATATCACAGGAAGAACAGTGGGCGTCTCAAGAACCCAGACTTGTGGGATTGAGAAAAGTGAGGCTGATACATCCATTCCATTGGTACTCTGAATCTCCAGCCCTGGGGGAAAGTTCAGGGATCCACAGACCCCTGCTCCTGCAGGAAAGCACGGCGGCGTGGTGCATTGCGGACTCTGGAGACGCGTGGTCCTGGGTGTGAAAGCTGACTTTGGTGCTCTGTAATCTTGGACCAGTTATTTATGTAGCTGAAATAACCCTCAGTTCCCTGATCTATAAAACGAGGCTTAATAATAATTCCTAACTCACAGAATTGTTGTAAAGGATTAAATGAGCATTAATGTGTGTCAGGCATTTACAGTGCCTGCACATAGCAAATATTCAGTAAATGTCGGCCATTGTCATGTTAACGACCAATTCTTTTCCCTAGCATCTTTTGAGCATTGCTGCATTGCCGCTTTCACTACTGCCTAATGTAGGAGTGTGAACACCAAGAGGCCAGGAAAAATAAATGAATTCTGACTTGCTCCTACTTTGGTTTTCAAGTTTGGTCTTTCAGTACTCTCAGGATTTGTTTTGGTTGTTTTCCTCCTAAACCTTTTCCCTTCTTCCTTCCTATCTCCAACCCACCGAATCATTTATAGCTTTCTAATGATGACTCAGTACACCCACATTTTATACACCTCTTCCTTTGGAAAGGCATGGTTAATAGTCCTATGAAGGCATACCACTCGTTCTGCCCAAGGCTTGACTTCGCTAAATGCAGCAAAATTAATTATGCTTGAGATGATAGGGTCAACACTTAAGCATATCTTATATAAAGCATTAATTAACACTCCATAAGGTAGGCAGATAATGGTTATCATACTATTTCAGAAACATAGAAAGAAGCCTGAAGAAACAAAATTACCCACTATGGTTCAAAGAGGAAATCAGTAACCACTCTGAATGTAGGACTCCTAATTTTTAATTGCCATAATTTATTCACATTTCTTTCTCCAAGGCATAAGGATTAATGTCAAAATTAAAAACAATATAGAAATTACCTTTTATTACCCATTAATATGCATTTCCATATTTAGAAAAAGCAAACCTACCTTCACTGGCGTGTCGGTCTCTAAATATGTTCTTGGGGTGGACACTGAATCCTTCTATATCGTGGACTGAAGAAGCCCTCCGTATACTACAAAGGCTTTCCTTCGATCTGGAATGAGTCAGCTGGGTACTTGACTGCAGCATGTCAGGGTAGAGTCGGTCCCATTGCCTTTTGGGAGAGGAATGGTCAAGAGGTCCAGATATATTCACCAAGGGAGAACACTTGCTGGGCTGTATCAAGGCTTTTGTATCATCGGCTTCGGAGGGGCTGCAGCTCTCTTTTGTAGGAGACTTGAAGTGCTTCATGGCTACTGAATCATCACTGTGTTTAGATGAATCAATTACGACCACATCAGGGTCTTCTTGTGGTAAGGACTGCTTTCTGTAAGTGAGAACTCTCAGACCAGGGAATTTGAAGCCAAAAAGTTTCCCTACAAATGGAAACAGGAAAGAACATTATTACAAGACAAATACATACAGACACACGCACACATAATATACATGTATAAGACATATCCCTTAAGACAAACAAATGAATGAACAAGTATCATTGACTCAAATTTAAATACCATGTAAAAAGAGTTATTAATCAAAACTTAAGTCATTTACAGTTGGAATGAGGGATACTATAGAAAACTTCTGAGATTAATATGAATTGTCACATAAGCAGTAAGGAAATAGTAAAATAATCTTATCATGTTTCTGATGGCTAGATATACTCCAGTGACATGAAAGCATTTACTTGGACTATACAAGGTTTCCTATTTCAATAAATTAAAGACATATTATACATTATTACATATTACATAGTGTTAAAAACACTATACATCCATTTCTAAGGAGGTGTGAAGGGTGGAATACAGTCTAGAAAGGAGAAGAAGGGATGGAGCACCATATGTAAAAGGAACAGACATGGGAGAGATTATAGTGCACATGTGCGTTTGGGGGCCTGGGGGCTATTGTACTTGAAGTAAGAGGGAAGAGAATGAGGTGGGCATAAAAAGTTGGCCTAACATATCTGGAAGGTTTGTATCAGATGATACTGTGAGCCATTTGTTGATTGGGAAAGTGTATAAAAACATTCCTCATTCCATTTGAAATTTATGAAAGGCTTTTGGTTTCAGATAGAGATGTAAAGATAAGAATATCTTTTTCCTGATATTTTTTTGTTCTAAAATCTGAGAATATGGCATGAAAATGTTATACATATCTCAGTGGTTGATGCTTAGAAGGACAACTAAATCTAATATTAAAAGGTGAGTATTAAAGCTAAAATATTAACTAATAAATATATAAATCCACTGGCAGTAGAAATGAAAATCAAAACAAGAGCATATCATTTTCCGCTCTTCAATTTAGCAGTAAATAAAAAAAAACCACACAACATATAGTTATGGCAAAAAAATGCCATAACTGACACTTTGCTGATGGGATTGCAAATTGCTACAAATTCTTTTGAAAGTCTTTGTACAATATCTATTAAAATGAAAATATGTACTTTTCAATCTCATTTATAGGGAGCACAAAGATGTAAAAACAAGATACAGTCCAATATCCATTAGCAAGAGAATGGCTGAATAAATCATGGCATTTTTATACTTATGAATCTTTTTTAAAAAAAGTAAATATATATTTATGATTTGATTAGAATTAGAGAGTTATTAAAAATAGTGTTAAATGAAAAAGCAAGTTTCAGTTTAATGTTTATGACATTTCATGAAAAATAATGAAAATCTATATTTGTCCATGTAAGTTGTATAGCAGTAGAGAAAGATGTGGAAGAACACACACCAAACTCATAATGTTAACTGACTAAGTGGGTTTGGAAGTGGGGTAAGGCTATGTATTGCATTCTTCTTTATATATATTTATTGTTTGTTATATCAAGCTTGCATTCCTTATACATTTTTAAAAAATCTAATACAGTAAAACTTCTACTTCTAAAGGAAATGAAAAGATAAGAGAAATCATTCAAACACTACTGCATAATTCAAAGCTTTTTAAGTATCATCTATAAGAAAATGCAGTTTCTTGACCCTATTACCAGTGCAGTAGTCTATGTCTACATGGCCCATGGTTTGACAATTACACATTGCCCTTCTAGTCAGTCAGTTGGAGTTTTTGGGCTACAATGCTATCTACCTTATTATATTCTTTAAATGTCATGGGTACCCTCATCTTTAATATATTTATTATAAACTTTTCCTCTGTGCATTGAAGATGGTTTCAAAACTCACGGACCTTCTGTATTTCATTTAAATACACTCTACCAATAAATGGTTTCAAAACTCATGGACTTTTCTGTATTTCATTTCAATATACTCTACCAATAAATGGTCTTACCTGCACACATAGTTTTAATTCCATATTTAATCCAGTAACTCATAAATCTGCATGTCTAGCCCAGACCTCTTCTCTTAGTTCCAAACTTGCATATCTATTGGCCTCATTGATATCTTCACTTAAAAGTCTTAAAGACACCTCAAAATCCTATGACAAATATGATCTCATGATCTATCTTTCTGATTCTAGCCCTTTTCCTGACAAACATTTATGTCCTCCAGTGGACCATAGGTTTCATGAGAGCAAGGTTCTTGACTATTTTGCTTACCAAATCCCACCTCTGACAGAATGCCTGAGCATGATCAATGAATTTCCACAAGCAGATCCTAAACTGAAAATATGCTTCAATTCTAGGATATTTAATTGCTCTGACCAACTTAATTGGATAATTTTAGATTTCTGGAATGGCATTGACCATGTTTACCAAAAATGATTGATTGAGTAGAACTCAGTAGCTCTTGGAAATGGTGAACTCTCTACCATGCCCTTCATACCTGATGCAATTCTTGTTAATTTCACCTTTTTCAGAGGTTATTAATTGCTACTGTTCTGGTTTTAGAACATATACATAAATGTCTCAAACTCCTCATTTTATATAAAATACCCATTACAGAGAAGTTTAGAATTAAGCAGGCTAATTTATTATTGTAAACTTTCATTTGTGGGCTAGTAGTTAACAGCACTCAATGCAATTGTAATTGAATTTACCTTTCTAATGAAAGAGATGACACAATGCACAAACTCCAAATATGGTTACCTTTAAGTTCTAGATTAATAAATTGTGGATGAGAGTAACCAATCTGTGCAAATCAGATTAAACAACAGTGTATCACAGCAATTGTTTTGCAAGCATTCTTACATAATTCTACTAGCAACTCATATACGCAAGTAAATTGCCAAGTTAAAAATCAGTGAACTGCATCAAAGTCACTTGATTAGTTTTTAATGTATATGGAATTGGCTTATAAAGCAGTTTACAATCAATTATGCAAGCTTATTACAATGCACTGAAGGCCAATGGCTACTTTTATTCATTTTTTATCAATTATATTACCCTCCTCCTTTAAAAACAATTCACTGCCTTTCTTAAATTAATGACCGCACGAGGCATTTAGTTTGCTCCTGTAGTTTGGTCATATCCAAGGTGGTACAGATGGTCTTTTCTGCATCACTAGGTTCATATGACCATGTTATATTGCATTACAGATTTAGTTGTCTAACTGTAGCTCATCCGGAAAGAATACACGTTGAGAATTTTGTTCAATGCTAGAACTGTCAGGCATGACATATAAAGTGTAGATGAGTATACTCCTATCATGGTTCTTACCGTGGAAAAATACCCTTATAAGTTAAGTCTCCACATTGTACTATATTTGCTTTCTAACTTAAACAACCAAAATAGATTCAATTTAGCCTTTTGTTTACGTAACATTTTACAAATCTGGAATAAGAACAACAGAATAAGATTTTTTTACCCATCTTTTACACTCTCCCAAATAATATCAGTAAGTGCTGATAAACTGCTTACATGAACATGATTTTCATCTAAGATATATCTAATTTCTAACATACATGAACTACTGCTACAATGTCTTTCTCAGAACATGTCACTTTTAAGAAGCTGACTAATATAAGTTTGGAAGCTTCATCTTCATGTATCCTGTATCATATTTAACAGAGCTTTTTAGTTCTCACCCATGGAGGCACATAGATAATCCATCATTGTTCTCTTTAAAAAGCCTGGAATTACGACTCCAATCTATATACACAAAGATATTAAATATATGGCCCAAAGCCAAATAGGAAATCAAGATAAAATGAGAATAAAACAGCAGCTTCTTTTATTTAATTTCAGATTTACCCAAGGGTTGGTATTTTCTTGGGCCATAAATATCCATGTTGAAGATTTAATGAGAATCATAACTCATTTTTAAATAAATGTAGATAAATGCATACACACATTTTTATTTTTGATATCAGAGGATGAATAACAAAATTCTTCTCCCAAAGGAAAACCCTTCTACTAACCTCCCCTGGGCTTCCCTGGGATGAGTTGACTTTTAACATTCCTTCCATTTCTGAGTTTCTTTATATATTTATGCTAATCATAGTTTTCACAAAATTATAGTGATTATAGCTGCATGTCTACCTGATCTCCTGTGGTAATGGGACTTAAAATATAGTTTTACTGAACTTTTTCAGAATGGGGAAGACCTCATCAATCTGAACTACTATTTCTCTTTCTTTCATCTTATCCTCTCCTCTGGGAGCTAGTTCTTATATATTTGAATTTGGAAGAAAACAATTTTTCTAAATTAAGAATCAATTTGGGAATATTCAAAATAATAATATTTCTTTCAGAAAAACAAACTATTTCCAAAAAGTCCTCCATGTATTTCTAAGCACTGAATTTCCTCACAATTACAAATTCCCAAGCAGTCCCTTTGTTCAGCTTCTCTTCATTTCTGCAGTCATAGAACATTGATTACCTAATAAATTTACTATGAAAATCCAGTTAAATATAAACCAGAAACAGTTGATTCTTGCTTGGTTCTGCTTCGTTGAATTACGGACTGAAAAGTAGAGAGAAACTTAGTTGAAGCAATCATCAAATTCGAGGATATAGAGGGGTATGGGAGGGGACACGCATGGGCTGGAGGAATGGGTATATTGTGAAGACCCTGAGCAGAGATATTTCCCCTCACAAGAGCAGAGGTTGTGGGAGATCGGATCCCAAGAAAGGTCTGTGTAAAAAGTCTTAAGAGAAGTGTTCTCAGGAGATATGCCTGAGGAAAAGGAGGAAGACAGGATTGGGCAGAGGAAGTTAAACTCAAACAAATGCAATGGGAGCTCCAGACAGCTCTCCTGGGAACTCTGGAGATGGAACAGCCCTTCAGAGTGATGTCAAATTCAAGTCAGGGTATCTGGCCTTTGTCTCTCTGCATCAGCTAGTCACTTGCTATAGCCATCCCATGAGAAAGTCCATAACCTATGTAAGGCAGTTCCCTGACTTTCACTACAATCCTCAATGAGGAGCAGAGCTGTGGGCACTCAGTAGCCAATATTCCCAGCAGCAGAGTTGTTCTAGTCCTGAGGAAGGCGTCTGGCTCAGTAGCACAGTATTCATAGTGCAGACCAGGAACAATAGCCAGAATTGGTCTGGGAAAAAAACCTATCCTCTAAATTAAGTCTACTATCAGTTATTATCACACAAAATAAGGATTTGTGAATCTATGTGTCTTTCTAAAATTGTGGTATTCACACATCTGAAACTTAACTTGGAAGCCTTAAAATCACTGTGGGATTTTCTCCAGCCAAATAGCTCTGGATGTGCAGAGAAATATGACTTTAATCTCTGAGTCAGAGAGCAACAGATCGAATTTGATGGGAGAAACAGGGAAGATAATTGACATATCTGCCTTGTCTTTTTAGGGAGAAGTTTCCATAGAGGCACCCTGCAAGGAGATGAATCTTTCCTACTCTTAAGTGTGTAATGAATATACGATCCTGCCCACAGGCTGTTAGAACAACCCATAACATTGCCAAAGAAGGCAGCATTGGCAGGTAGACTGGGAGAAAGGATCACTCAGTGTGAACTCAGTGCTGACCTGACTAACCTGATTAGTGGGTGACACATAGGCAGTACAGCCAGTGCAGTCCTAATGTTAGTGACCAGAAAAGATCATCAGGGGGTCCATTCATCTAGTAAACCTGAAGGTAAATTTGAGACCCTTTAAAGGAATGGTTGTTGTCAGTAATGCCTTGAAAGTCTAAGACTCCTGGGAGATCTCCTAGAGTGAGAGATACTAAAGAAAAAGCAGCAACTTACTATAATGCAGTAAGTGTAAGACCAAATTAAAATCTTGAAGCAATGTGAGTCCTGACCCAGTAGGGCATGGCACCGTGGGTGGAGGTGGGGAAGTTAGTGCCACAGTAGCAGTGACAGCAATTCCAGGAGCTGCAGCAGCAGCAGAGAACTTCTGGAAGAGGTTTGTAAATTCTGATGATGTCTGAGAGACACTGCTTCCAACTTGGCCAGGTCATCGTGAAAACAAAGAAGCAGAAAAGACAGGTTTGGGATAAGGAATTCCGATCAGGCAGAAAACAGGACATGGTGGGCTGCCTTTACCTACCTAAGGTTAAAATATTTCAGTGACAAGGGATTGGAAATGAAAGCAAACACCATCGGCGGTATATTTACCTAATGAAGTGTTCATGTGATAACTACTTAATATATGACTGTTTCATTTATCAATACTATTCTTGTGTTTCTCTTCAGTAGATTTCTTCCTTTTCCAAATGTCATGTTAAAGAAGCCATTCAAATTGTGTGAAATAATAATATCTTAACCTAAACTGATCTGGGATGACCATATGCTCATCACATGGACAGGGACTCTCTTGAGGGAACATTCAAACACAAATGGTACAAACACTAGCTGCCCAAATGCAGTATGAACAGGGAGTACCCTTGATTTAGGTGTTGCTAGGTAACAAATGTTTCCAAATGATATGCACTTAAAGACTTCCTGGCACGGATATACTGATTTTGATGGTCATTAGCATTCATTGTTAATAAAGAGATAAAACATAATTTTGTTTAACTATCAGCAATTTTCCTGATCTTAGAAATATGTATTTCACCCAAATTCTAGGGGGGAAACAGAAGATAAAGTTGATTGCAACCTGTGACTGAACTTTTCCCAGATTTCTTTTAGCAACACATGCCAAAGTTCCCTTTCTAGATCAAATTTAATCTTTAAAAAGAGGAAACCTCCAAACTTATGATAATAGTAAATATTAGTTACATTGTAAAACCTTTAATTAAATTCATCTGAATAATAGATTGGTTCTATAGTAATGCTCACTGAGAGGTATCTCTGTATTACTACTGCAGCTCTTTATCTTTGAATTAAAGAAGAGCTTTCAGCTCCAATGGAGAATGGTGAAAATACTGTGGATGCCCTTTTAGAATCCAGAATATAGAAAACTTCTTTGTTCCTTAGCTTGAGGTCTTAAAACTGAGATGTAAATTTGAGGGAGGAATGTAGCTAACCAGGCAAATATATATTTTATGTGCCAATTATTCAGAATATTGGGTCCAAAGCATATGAATACATTTTTAGTGGTTTAAATTAGCTAGATTATTGCCTAAATTACCAGCTGCATTTTGTGTGTATAGACTTAGCATCGGTCAAAGCTTTTAGAATAATTCAAACTTTTATTTTAATAAGCATAAAAGTAGAAATTCTCTTTTGATTTGGAGACTATAATTTTAATCATTTCAAAGATAATGGAATCTCCTTTGTCATACCTTAATAAGATTTAATTAGATGAAAAAATTCACTTTTGAAAAGGACTATAAGTATAAGAGACTATAAAAATTTAACTTTGTTGTATTTTTACATTTAGTTTCATTTAAAATTTATCTTTATAGCTTTATGTAAACATTAATTAACTTATACCAATAGTTCTCAAACTTTAGTGGCTATCAGAATGACCTGAAGGGTTTGTTGAAACACAGATCACTGAATTTGTGTTTCTGAATCGGTTGTTCTGGTGTAAGATCCAAGAACTTGCATTTCAAACAGGTGTTGTAAGGTGATACTGACCGTTCCACACTTGAAGAATCATTGGCTAATGCTCATTCAGTAGGAAAACAAAACAAAGCAAAACAAAAAACCCCAAACACCTAATTACTCAAAAAAAAAAAAAAACTTTTTCATTTGTTTTCATAGTCTACAAAAATGTTTTGGATATTCATTATTTGCAAAAGGTTGGGTGTGCATGGGTGAAAATACATCTCTGCTATGAACTAGAACCGAAACGTTCTTGGCCAATTTAAATACGGGATTCCCAGTTTTCCACCGATTTCACCCTTTTCTCTATTTTTATTCATGGCCTTCTTCAGTCATTTACGTAATTTGTCCATCCACTAGGCAAGCAGATATGATCAATGTTGTAATATAGACAGGTATAAGGTACCATGATGTCACAGAGGAAGAAACAGGTAAATTTTTCTGGGCAACTTAGGAATGCTTCACAGATGAAGAGTTCTTTGGAGAATGTATCCCGGAGGGGTGAAGACATTCTAATAGAGGGGATGCCATGTTGTACAAACAAGGTGGTATAAAGCATGTGGTGGTTTCAAGGGACCACCACTGAGATATGGGATGCGATGGGGGAAGTGATGGGATATAAGGCTAGAAAAGTATCAGAGGTCATGCAACAGGTATTTTGTATAATGTATAGGGTTTGGGAGTTTTATCTTGTTAGTAGCAAAGAGCCATTTAAAGGATATAAAAAGTTGAGCATTATAATTTGATGTACTATAGTGTGACATGTGATCCTGAGCAAAAGAGGCTGAAAACAATATCGCTAGATATTGGTTATGAGATTATTGCATCAGCCCATGAAAGATGTGTGGGGGATCTACTAGGCAATTACAGTGAGCTGTGCGAGACAGATATCCCAGGTGTCCTTGATAGAATTTGAACACTCTTTGGTTGGGAGAAGAGAGGATTAGAGAGAAAGAGAAGTTTACCATAACCTCATGTTTCCAGCTGTAGTGGCTTGGATGACACTATTCAGGATGTATAAAGAGCAAGATTTTTTGATGGAGTGGGTGGATGGTAGTTGGAGATGGAAAGATAAGTCTTAGCCTGAAATGCTAGGTTTTCCAGAAATTTAAAAATATTCCAAAGGAGATGTCCAGTTGAATATATGAAATTCTAATTAATAAAGGAAAGTCTAGAGAAAGGTATTGGCTAGAGATACTGATTTGTGAAGGGGTATTTACCCTGTAGATCATAGATGAGTTTGCCCAACCAGTGTGTACAGCGAAGGTGACTGAGGAGAAAAATGGTAAGAGCTGCTACCAGGGGAGAAACAAAAAGCATTTAAGAGTAGAGTAAGAGGAATAGGAAAATGGTACCAAATTAGTGCTCACAGAGATCAAAAGAAACAAAGGAGTATGGTGTCGTGGAACATGAAAGAATGGAGAGAAGAGAATCAGATTTAACAAAATATATTCAACCGAGAGGGCAACATACAGAACAGAGTTCAGTTCTAGTGGGCAGAGAAATGAAGGAAATAAGGAAAATGAGTGAGGAGATATGAAAAATCCAAAAGCTTATAGAAGGAGAGAAATAACGTAAGTGATGAAAGCCAGCCAGAAACAGACAATAAGGACAAGTGAGGATTTTGGCAAACAGGAGAGTACAAAGCCCATTGAAAGGTATGGTTAGTATTTCAGCTTATTGCCAACATGTAGTCAGATACTCACATTTTTCCAAATAAGCCAGAGGTTTTCATTTTATGTATAATCTTCCCGTTTTTAAATGTTGGTAACAAACTTGACTAGTTAAAACTTTGAGAAAATATTATGTGATGTAAACAATGTGTCTGTTGAAGTATAGGCTAGTATCAGCAGCATGAGTGTGAGCAAAAGGAAAAGAACCAGTAGGAAATATTGGGGGCAGGAGCTGGGATTGGTGAGGACAGGCTTTGAAGGGATGGAGGAGAGATTGGGTTGCAAGTGGAATCTGAGCCTTGGTTAAGGTTGTTGGGACATGGGCTTGTTGAAGGAGTTCCTGTCCACACCTTCCCTCTTGCTCTGAGGTCTGGGAGGTGAAGGTGTCTGTGAGGACAAATAAGTAGAGTAGGCTCGAGGTTAAGAGTCATGAGAAGCCTGACAACAATTTAAAATACTTGCTAAGAGAAAAAATTGAAAGACCTGGAAAAAAAAATTAAGCTCTTATACATAGTTTTGACTTGCAGTATAATCATTTATAAATTAATAAATGATAAAGGTCATAATTTTTCTGTAAATAAAAGAATGTGGGCTCATTTTCTTGTTGAGAAATATTTCAAGTTCAATAAAATGAAAATATTTCATAGATTTTTGACAGTGATGGCAAGAGTATATTAACTAGACTTAAATTTAAACAAAAAGTACCATAAACTGATATGAAGAGTGAAATGCTATTAAAGTTTACTTGGGGATATAAGCTTAGGATCAACTTTTATAGTGACTCAAACTGATTCTTGATTTTAAAATAAGATAAAAATGTAAAATGCATTCATTTCCTGTTTGGATGTATAATGTTATATTAAAAAATTTTTGTTTAATTGACATCCCCATAAATCCCATGAAAAATTTTTAGCCAACAAGATGTGTGTGTGTGTGTGTGTGTGTGTGTATGCATGTGTGCATGAGAGAGTCAGACTGGTGATCCTATACCCTTACTATAAAATAGAAGAGATATAAAACTCAAATATACTTGTAAATAATTTAAAGTGAAACAAATATATTTTATTTAAAATAATAAGGTGAGGGGCGCCTGGGTGGCTTAGTTGGTTAAGCGACTGCCTTCGGCTCAGGTCACGATCCCGGATCGAGTCCCACATCGGGCTCCCTGCTCAGCAGGAGGCCTACTTCTCCCTCTCTCAGATAAATAAAATCTTTAAAAAAATAAATAAATAAAATAAGGTAAAAGTCTCTTAAACTTGATTAGCAAAAACACATAATTGGATTATCTTCCACATTGTGCAAATATTTCATAGCAACAGATATTAAAGCAGAAAAAAAGAACACATTTTCTGCATTCTATTAGTTCTTTTAGAAGTGGCTCCTATTTAGTTGGTAGGAAAAGTACAATTTTCTCTTCTATTTGATATCGTTTACATTCTTCAGATGTTAGGATTTTTAAAGAAACCATCAATGAGAAAAGACTTAATTATATACTTATTTGGCATTTATATATATATATATATATTTTATGTAGCAATTAATTGACTCAATTATGCAGTATTTATCAATTTGATAGACTTATCAATGTAACACTCTCTCTTGTACTTGCTTCATCCCAGGGGACATAAGACATGCATTTGTGGGCTTATTCTATATCTTTGACAGAAAATAAGTTTGTGAGAAATTAGTTTTTCCCAGAGAAAGCTGCTCACTTTAGTTGTGTAGGATTCCTGACCCAGAAATTAGATATTTGTACTGAGAAATGATTCACCACTTTATTTGATGCAAAACAAGTCTCTAGAATTTTCTCAGTCCAATTTATCATAGTCTCTTTTTTATTATACATCTTTTCTATTGTGCATTTAGCTTCTTTTCTATTCTCAATTTAACATTTCACCTTCTCATTTGTATTTCTGTTGTTGTCACTTCACATTTTTCTATTTTGTCTTCATTTCAGGAGAGGCAATTACATTTATAGAAACCCATATCTTCTCAAAGAAAGGATAGCCTTCTTACTCTCACTTAAATCCTGACCCTTAGGTGGCTCAGTCGTTAAGCGTCTGCCTTCGACTCAGGTCATGATCCCAGAGTCCAGGGTTAGAGCTCCACATCAGGCTCCCTACTGGATGGGAAGCCTGCTTCTTCTCTCACCGCCCCCCCACCCCCATTTGTGTTCTCTCTCTAGCTGGGTTTCTCTCCGCCAAATAAAGAAAATCTTAAAAAAAAAAAAAATCCTGACACTTGGGGGCTTACACACCCACCCACACACCCACCCTTACACACTTATATATTTTTTTATTTAGATAAGATATTAGGCATTTTGAAGGGTAAGATGTTTTGGCAGAAAAGAGATGTATTAAGATTTGATTTTTCTCGTATTTCTTTTTTGTTTGTTTTGGTGATCACTGCTGAAACAACAATGTTTGAAATAGTTAATACCATTGTTTTACACAGGCAGTAAAACTGTAATTTAAGAAAAAAAAATCACTAGGATTTTTCCCAAAAGTATGAGTATTTTTACTTCTTTATTTCCCACTAGGATTTTTCCCCAAAATAAGAAAAAAATCACTAGGATTTTTCCCCAAATCAGAAATAATACAAAGTAGAATTTGGATAGAATCAGAAGCTACTAAGTGTAATTTGTCTCTCTTTAACTTTTCTGATTGATTTAACAATCAACACTTCAAAAATTGACATCAAGTCAAGAAAATTCCAGAGCATAAAATGACAGAAGGGTATAAGCAAATCTAATACACTAGTTGTAAACAACAGTCCTTTGTAATGCTCTGGAAACAATTTTATCTGCATATTTATACTTTCCCCAATTCTGTACAGGAATGACAGCTGCAGTGTAGGGGAACCACTCATATTCACAAAATAAAAAGCAAATCTAACTGAATTTGTTATGGCTTGCACATGAGATGCTATTTTAAGCACAGTGTAAAATTGCATAGATTATGTGTTACATCCCAGGAAGCTACTGTATAGATTATCTTCCATTCAAGGAATCAAAGTTTCAATTCTCCATTTGTATTTCAGCTTGAAATGAATACTTTATTTTTTAAAAAAAATTCCTCTTTTTAAAGTAGGAGAAGGAAAGTAAGTGGGAAGTAGGGTAATCCAGGGAGAGAAAAGAAACAACAGAGACTTTGGACAAAGAAACAAACTGAGGGACTTGGAGGGAGGGGGGTGGGGGGATGGGAAAGCCTGGTGGTGGGTACTGGGGGCACTTATTGCGTGGAGCACTGGGTGTGGGGAATGGGGAATGAATCTTGGAACACTGGAAAAAAAATTAAGTAACAATAAAAAAAAATTCCTCTTTTTTTTGTGCTATGCTGCTGATACACAACTCCCTTTTTCACTTCCACCCAACTTGATTACCAAACAAAATAACTGTTTTATGGGAAAATGAAGAATTTATGAAGACAATGAAGAAATAAAATCAGGATCCTCCCAAACAAAAGATCTTAATGATATTTATGACTAAGATATAGGCTGACATTACCCAAAGTATATATTCCCAGGAATCATTTAATGATGACTGAATGGGTTAGTGGGAAATATAAAGAAGTAAAAATACTCATCAACTTAAGGAAATAAGACTTTGGTATTACAATAATTTTTTTACAGTGCTTCAATTTTGTTTTTAAATATGTTACCTGGGAGACTGACATACTGGTGATTTTGATAAAGAGTCTTCCTCTGAGTGTGATATTGTTCAGAGTAAGATATTCAGGATATTGGAATCATATTACATTAATATAGTTCTCCCAATATTGATTTAACAGAATATCATACTGTCATTCGGATATATGTAAGGAAATAACTGATACTGTGAAAATTCTCAGCTGGCATGCATTCAATTTAGTACTCAACTTAGGTTTAATGATGGAGTTTGCTATCTCAATTTATATACAAGATAACAATTTCTTTTTTCAAATATTAAAGCTTTGTGCCAAGGCTTCCAGCTCCCTACAGACACTAACAGATATCTGAATTCCAATTTCCTCATAGATCTTTCTAAAATCCACAGAGATCAATAAATGAGACAATAAAAATATCCATAAACTAACCTAAAGAGTAATTCGAGACAGAGTCATTACACACTTCAATTTACATACAAGCAGGGAAATAAATTCCTAAGGTCAGCGGAATTGGTTTAGGAAAGCACACTGCAATAGAGTTAGGCAGAAACTTAGTGAAGAAAAGGGGAGTACAAAGGTCTTTAGACTGATGGAACACATATCAAATATGGTTTACCTACAGATGGAGAAGACTCCACACTATGTAAGAAATACTGAGAGCAGATGTGTGAATTGAATTGTGAGAACACTGATTAATAGAAAGACTACAAAAAGCAACTTGAAAAGTGTGTAAGACCTCAGTTAGCACCTGGGAAAAACATCACTTTTTTGGCATGGTGGGTGAAGACTAGTGCTGAAAATCGAATATATTTCACTAGAAATTTAAGACTAAAACAAAAGCTTCTGACAAGCTAGAAATACTGCAGCAACAACAACAACCACAACAACAACAAAAAGAGAGAGAGAGAGAGGGTAGAAGGAAATATATGATAAGCTCACCAAGTACTTTGTTGGTAAAAATTAGGAATCAGATAATATAATTTAAACTGACAAACTGAATGGTAGAGGACCATTCTTAGAGTGCAAAGATAGGAAATTAAAACAGATATTATTAACTAAAATTGCATTGTGGAAAGGGAAGGAAAAGAATTACAGGTTAATTTTATTCTTGCACATAGTAAGAAATCAAAATATAGCAAGGAAAAAGAGAAGAGATTAGGGACATTATATAAAATTTTCTATAAAGACAGATACTAGAAAAAAATACAGATATTTTCAAATACCAAAATAAAAATAAAAACAGGATAAAACAAACCCAAAACCACATAGTTAAAATTTTTAAAAAAGCAGAAAGACATAAATAATGACATGCTTTAAGACAGTATATTTAACATAGACTATGTTAGTACTAAGGAGAAACATAGTAATTTTATTAGTAAATATAAGTACCTATTATAATTATAAATTAAAAAAGAAGTATTATTTTTTCTTATAAGAAATAAAAGAAAACCTAACTCCTGAATATATAAAAAAAACTAAAACAAAGAAAGACTAAAAAGTGGTTTAAATATATAACAAGAAAATAGAACCAAGACAATATTTTTAAAAAATCATAAAAGACTAGTCTGCATAATACTATTAAAATAAAATTTTAAAATCTAACAAAATTCTTGAGAAATAACACTTAGCAAATCTCATACTAGTTGAGAGGGACAACTTGAATAGTCCAATCTCTGAAGAAAAAAGAAATTTGTCAAAAAGATACTCCACAAATAAGTATCAGACCTGGATAATTTCACAATCATACTTAACTTCTAAAGTTCAGATAATCCCCAAACTATCTGATAGTTCTTTAGCATCAAAAATAGAAAAGAATTCCCAAAATATTTTCTGAAGGAATTATAATATTGATACCAATACCTGATGAAATTGCATATATACACACACACATACAAATTACAGATCAGTTTCCCTAAGGAATGCTGATATAAAAATCCTAAATTAATTTTAGATAAAGAGAACCCAACAGCTTAACACAATTTGAAATACATCATGACCATATGTGACTCCTTTCAGAGATGTTAGTAAGCCTATTAATAAAATGTATCACAAAAATAAACAGAATAGCACACTCATTTCCATAAAGGCTGAAAAGAGAATTTACAAATTTTAACACCATTCTTAATAAATATAAGTTAATGGAAAGCCTAAAAGTATAAAACACATACAACTCAACCCAAATGCTATCACTTGAATTAATGAAAAACACTTGCTATTCACACAAAAATCAGGAACAAGGCATGCTGTTACCATCAATTTCTTTCTAATAATATGTTGGAGGTGGTAGCTAGCACAATAAAACAAGAGTAAACTATTAGATGTATAAGAATTGGAAAGGAAAATGTAAAACAATCTCTATTTGAGATGGTAGGACACTTGAAAAATTCATGAAAGTCAATGTATAAGCAATTGGAAACTGAGAAAACTCACTAAGATAGAGGATATAAAATTAACAAACTCAGAAAAAAATCACTAGTATTAAAAATGATCAGAAAATATAATTAAAGAGAAGATCCTATTTATAATCTCAAAAATAACAAAAAGTTAAATGCCAAGTGGCAAACTAAAGAGTAAGAAAACATTGTGAACACTCCTGAAAGACAAAAATTAGACTTAAAAATGAAAATACATATAATATTCTTGTATAGAATTACTCAACATCATAAAGTTGTTAATATTCCTCAAATTAATTTATAAACTTCATCCAAATCCAGTAAAAAAAAAAACAACAAAAGAATTTTTTCCTTATCTGAACAAGTTAGTTTCTAAAGTTCATATAGGATGTTTAGCAAGAAATAACCGACAAACCCTAAAAATTAGTGTCAAAGGGAGCATGTCACATCAGAGATTCATTGTATATTTAAAACAGTGAGATTCTGAAGATAAATAAACCAACAAAATAGAATAGGAAGTCCAGAAATATACTCAAGCACATAAGGAATGTGTGTGTGATATATATCACATAGTATAGTGATAACGGTGGCATCTCAAATTATTGACTAAAAGATAGACTTTCTAATAAATGGTGTCAAAACAACTGGAGAGTCATCAATAAAATGATAAGTTATCATTTTATTAAACCAAGGTATGTATATAAGCCAATATAAACCAAGCTAAACTTAAAATATATCATATTCTAAAGCTGTACAAGTTCTAAGAAAATAATTTTTACAAACTTGGAATGATAAAAGCTTTCTTTTCTTTTTTTTTAAAGATTTTATTTATTTATTTGAGAGAGAGTGAGTGAGAGAGAGCATGAGAGGGGAGAAGCAGACTCCCCAGGGAGCTGGAGCCCGATGTGGGATTCTATCCCAGGACTCCAGGGTCATGACCTGAGCTGAAGGCAGTGGCTTAACCAACTGAGCCGCCCAGGCACCCTGATAAAAGTTGTTCTAATAATGACTCAAAAATTCAGAATCAACAAAAAAAAAGATTGATAAATTTAGCTGCACTATAAACAAACAACCAACGACAACAAAACCTTTGCATGACAAAAATCAGGAAAAAGATAAAAAATATTTGCTGGGAAGAGATGTGCCACTAATTTTACCTTTGAAAATAAACAAAAAATGTATATAAGAAATGGACAGTTAACAGAAAAAGAAATATCCTAGTGCTTAAATATCTGAACCCCATTCATAATAAAGGAAATGCAAACTAAAATTAATGAGGTATTACTTCTCACCTATCATAATGACAACTATCGAGAAGACTGACTCATTCTGTTAGCATGGCTATTGCAGAAAGATCTAATATATTGCTGGTGGTAGTGTAAATGGTTCAAACCTTAGGGAGGGGAGTTTAGTAGGATTTTAAAAAATTGCATATGCATTTACCTTTTGACCCAGGAATTCTGCTTATAGACTTCTCCCCTGAAAATAATTTTCCAAAAATATACACACATGTACTTAATTCATTCTGGCATTGTTTGTAATGGCCAAAATTTGGAAACAATCTAAATGTCCATTAGTAGGGGACTAGATTAACAATGGTATAACCAAGTCAAATGGCTGTAAAAGCAATTGATCAATTCTGTAAGGCACCAAAGGGTAATGGCAGGTATGGCTTTTTTTTAAATCGTAAAATTATTTTACTTATAATGCAAACATTTTGAAAACTCATTGAAATGAAGAACACATTAAAATTATTAGTAGCTGTCATATCAGTAGCAGAATATCAACAGCATTATGCACATGTTGGCTTTTACTTACGGTTTACAGTTTTGACTGGTAATATTGGGTTTACCCTCTCTGGGGAGGCAGCGTTTTCCTCATCTGTCACATATTCAAAATTAATGATGAACATCATAGCCACGCCTTCTTGGTTTTTCACTGGAATTATGTGAGTGTTACAAATGAAAGTGGACCCTAAGGAGATGAAAAATGAGTGTTAGGTCAAATGAATGCTTTCATTTTAAAGTGTTAGTAACATTAAAGTTCTAATAAACCTTTAGACTTTTCTAAGATAAATGATTATTAAAACTTAACAAAAATAATTTGACTTTTATTTCATATTTCATTGCACATATACTTACATGAAAACGTACAAATTTTGCCATAAAGACCATACAGGCAAATTCAGGTACTACCTTATGGAAAAGCAGAACATCAAATCATATTTGTCTTCACACCCACCACCATAAGAGTTAGTTTAGAGAAAAAAGCATATTCTTTAACTTTGTAGAAAAATTCAGGCTTTTTGTATAACTTTGATTAATTCTGAATCTATATAAAATGTAACTGTGTAAATAGTAAAGATAACTCATTTGTGTCATCTTGCTTTCAGTGTTAAGTAAATTATTTTCTTTTTCTCTTTTAATTTCCTGGATATAAAATAGTAAGTTATTGACTCTGTGTATGTTCCAATAATTTTCTTTTTTTCCTGCAAAATTCACAGTGCCCAATGCCCAAATTATAATGATTCTATTTGGTTTGTAATCTAATTAGAATATAAGAAAAATATTTTGTCTATATTATTGCGTTAAGTTGATTCTTTAACCAAAAAGATGTTATTCTTTTTAAAAAGCAGAGTTATGGGGCTAATAAGATATATTTTATTAGAATCTTCTGGAAATGAGATGAACAAAAGGATGACTCAGTTTATAACTGACTACTGCCATTCATCCTCTAACAGAAAATCCAAGATCCAAGATTTAGAGAATTCTGTTAAGATGTTGATCTCTTTTAAATCAATTGACTTCCTACTGACTTCTTGAATCTGACCTCTAGAACTAAGTATTTCCTTAAAGCAGCTTACTCACATCTTCACCCTCTGGATATTTCTTTTTCTAGTCATGGTGATGGAAACCTCAGGTTAGGGATTTGTTTTGGTTCAAAAGTATTATATTTTTTAAAATGCAAAACTTCAGGAAAAGCTCTCAAGTATTCAGATGATAGAGTATTTTTTGACTTTTTTTTTTTTTTTAAACTAGCTGGAACCGTTTTGAATCTTGAGGAGAATGATAGTTCAGTGCAGAGGGAGAAGAAGATTGGGAGCAAGCTGGACCTGGGTATAGAGGGAGATGGGAGAAAGTGAGAAACCAAGGGTCTGAGGCCACAGGCAATGGCAAATAACGGAAGAACATAGTTGGAAGTCCAACATCCCGAAGACCAGTGGATACTCATATTCCAAAATGGTGTCCTATGCATGGCATAAATATTAGAAACAAAATAAGTGTGAGAAAATTCTCCTTTTTTCTCATCCTTGAAACATGGTTTCTACTGCCAGAGCTGAGAATAAAGACTATAGCTAACATTTCTATAGATTGAGACATCACAGATGGAAGAGCTCTTGAGGGTGGGCCTAGAGATCTACTTATTTACGAAATTGTTTATGGGTGAATATGTTCTAATTTCCAAGGAACTGATTTACAAAAGCACTTTTAGAACATGGACTCTTTGTGAGTTGGGGATGTCTATGTGTTAGTTATGATCCAGATTTTTAAATGTCAATAGCCTTTCAGATTTGAAATGTAGAATATCTTATTTATAATTAATCTCATATTTTCTATACATATGGCCACAGTTACAGATGTTGAAAATATGTTTAAGAATGACATGCTGCACCTTCACAGTCTTTAGCTATATCTTCAATTCATTTAATAAAATAGTTAGCTAGAGCACTTGTCATAGTTTCCATGGTAACAAACAGGATGACTTTAGTAAACAGAAAATAAGCAATTTAAGGCTGTTCCATTAGAACTAAAAATAGAATTGCTTCAGGCCAGGCATTACAATACAAACTCTCTAAACAGAGACTGAGAAGATGCTTGAAATAGCCGTTGTGTATTCTGCTAATGAACCAAAATACATATTGATATTACCGCTTAAAGTGACATTTCTTGCATCATTTAGAATATCACTGTGAATTCACAGATTTGTTACTTAGCAATTTCAAGTCTTCCAACAATTGAAGTGTATTGCTGATTGTGCCACAAGACATAAAACGCAGATTTTTAAGAAACCAATAAATAAAAGATGTGGGAATAGAGATCTAATAGGTTGGTAATAGAGCACAGTAATCTTGCTTCCAGTAATAGGGGCAAAATCACGTATTGCAATACTAATGCTTGTAAATTTACTGGGTAGTGCTAAAAAATCATAAAACTATAGTGTTTTCTAAAAAAGTTCAGTTACGCACATTGGCTCCATAGCATATTGAATATGTGTAATTAATCTGGAATTTACTGCCCACTAGCATTGTTTCCTGTATGTTTCTACTAAGCAATATATCTCCTCTAAAGTCAACTGAAAATTCACATTTACATTTTTTTCTCTTTTAGTTTTGGAATTTAATGTCTCCATCAATCTTGCAAAGCATCCTGGAAAGCAGATATCGAAAGGAGATACATGGAATTTAGAAGAGAAGGAGAATCAAATACATTTTATAGAGCAAAAACATTTTAGCTTTCATCATTCTGCAAGCCCCAAGTTCTGTCAAGATATTACTTTTGTAAAGTAACATTATTTTAAGAAGGCATTACTCTGTGCTCCTAAACACTATTCTTGAATGCAAAATTGGGAGAAAGAGAAATGGAAATATGATCCAGCAAACACCAATCTAGCATTGAAGAAAAAAGCAGACACATTCAATAGTATGTAAATTAGAGAACAAAACCAATTTAGAAATAAAAAGTTCAGCCACCTTGTTAAAATGAATCAGTATTCAAACTAAATGGAATTAATAATGTTTGTTAAAAAGCTTATTTACAATAAGATTATCCAATAATTTTACAATTATACATGCAATTATACAAATATTAGCTAAACCCAGGTTCATTTCCATGTTTTGTCTCCTAAGTAAAAACATTCTTAAAACCAAGAAAATCTGCTTAGGAGAATAATGATCATTATAATAAAATGTCTAGAATGTTAATTTTTAACTGTAGCCACAGAGTAAGCAAACTCAAGTAATCTGAATAATTTTTGTTTTATTTATAAATTGGTGGCATACTCTTAGCTTTCTCATTTAAAAATAAAAGATGGGGGGGGGTGGAGGGATGGGAGAGCCTGGTGGTGGGTACTGGGGACACCTAAAGCGGGGAGCACTGGGTGTGGGGAATGGGGAATGAATCTTGAAACACTGGAAAAAAAAATTTAGTAACAATAAAAAAAAAAAATAATAAAAAAAAATAAAAATAAAAGACCGGGACTCCTCCCTTTGAGCTACTTCAAAGATGTTTTATTCTATTGTTGCTTTTTTTTAAAGATTTTATTTATTTATTTGACAGGAAAAGAGAGCACATTCAGGAGGAGCTGCAGGCAGAGGGAGAGGAGGAAGCAGGCTCCACACAGAGCAAGGAGCCCAATGGGGAACTTGATCCCAAGACCCTGAAATTGTGACCTGAGCTAAAGGCAGATGCTTACTCGACTTAGCCACCCAAGTACTCTATTCTACTGTTTGTATTTACAGGGCATACATATGTCCCCTAAAATCAATAAATGTTTATAGAGCACCTAATATTGGGTTACACACTGTCCTGGGTTCTCAGATAGTGATGAGAAAAGCAGCATTAAAAAAAGAAAGCTTCTGCTCTTATGGAATTTATATTATCATAATAAATAAATGAATAGATACCTAAGATATGAAGTAAAAATAGGTGCAATGAAGGAAGAGAGAGCAGAATAAGATGATAGAGCATAATAGTAGTAAGGGAATGAATTTCTTTTGAAATGACATGTAAGCAAAGACATAAAAGAAGCAATGGAGTTCACTATGTGGTAGAGAATGTGATATGTGATAGAGTACAGCTGGCAAAGAAAACTGCAAGTACAAAAGTCTTCACTTAAAAGCGGGTTTGTAAGCTCAAGGAACAATGTGGAAGCCAATGTGGCTAGTGCAGTATGTTGGTTATGGGGTAGGATGGGGTTGGAAAGTAGGTAAGGTTGAAAGAGGAGTAGGAAACCACAGCATGGGGAAGGCTAATGCATGGATTTGGAACTTTCCTCTCCATTAGACAAGAAGAGTTTTGTGCAGAGGCTGACATGACTTGACTTAAAACTATCCCTTTGATGTCCATGTGAAGAATAGTTTAGAATGCTAGCACAGACACAGGGAAGCCAGTAGGAAAATATCACACTAATACTGGCAAGCAGTAAGAGTGTCTGGACTATGGCGGTATCGCTGAAGCTGATAAGAAGGGGTCTGTTTCAGATATTTTCAAGGTAGGGATTATAGGACTTGCTCGTATAGTAGATGGCATGTGAGGGAATGAAAGGGGTCACAGACAAGTCCAGTCTTGGAGGTTGAGAAACTGGAAGAACGGAGATGTTTATTTATTAAAATGGAGAGAACTGTGGAAGGAGGTGGTTCTGGGACTTATGTAAATCCATAGGTTTGGAATATGTTAGCTCTGTGGTTGCTTGTTAGATACCTAAATGCAGATGTTGAGAAGGCAGTTGGGTATAGGATACTGTAGTTCAGTTCAGGGATTGATCCAAGCCTGGCATATGAACTTGAGAGTCATTAGGGAATTGATTATATTTAAAGACAGTATGAGGTCATCTAGGGAACAAATAGAGAAGTTGGATTTTTGAGCCAAACATTAAGGGACTTTCATCAAAGAAAGGAAGATGAAAAACCAGGGAACATTGTGGAGGAGTAGACAAGGAAGTGGGAAGAAAATCCAGAGTCTAGTACACTGGGGGCTAAGAGAAGGAAGTATTGCAAGAGGAGGTCATGACCACCTACACAAAACTTGCTAATAGGCTCAATGAGGGCTAAGAAAAGATCAAGTCATGGGTAGCTTCTTTTAGAGACATTTTGGTAGATTAAGGGCTAGGAAACTGATGGAATACATGTAAGAATGAATAAGAATAGAAGTGTAGAGGAGGTGCCTGGCTGGCTCAGTTGGTAGAGCAAGTGATTCTTGATCTCAGGACTGTGAGTTCAAACTCCACATTGGGTGTAGAGATTACTTAAAAATAAAATCTTAAAAAAAGAAAAGAACAGAAATGCACACAATTATAGGAAAGTCTTTTGAGGTGCTTTACTAAAGAGGTGATCAGAAACCTGGGCTGGTAACTGGAAAAAATTTTGAAGTGATTAGACCTTGGATTTTTTTAGGTTGTGAGATACTATAGCATATTTATATACAAATAGAATGGTTTATTGATCACATTTCAAATTTTTGTTTCATAAAATTCCACCATTTGGTAAAGTCAGTAAAAGTGTAACATAGTAATTTTTAAGACAGTAATTTTCTAATTTTTGTTTTCTTAGTCAAGTGCAACTTGACCTCAGTGTTAATTAATTTTCTGTGTTTTTGAACCTGCAGATAATAGTTTATAGTCCATTGCTTGAGAGCATCACTCTCTAATAATCAGACTGTCTGAATCTGAATCCTGACTTCATCCTTTAGCTGTTGAGTAAACCTTGGGTGATTTAGAAGTGCCCCAGCAACTTGGTCTACTCTTCTGTACAATGAAGATAATCCTTACTTCATAGAATTGTTCTGGGGACCAAATGAATTAATACCTGTGTACTGTGATATTAGAATAGAATTCTCCCTTTCTCAATTTTCACTCATGTGATATGCAAATAACTATCAAGGAACTAAAGTGAGAATGACCTCCTTCCACTCCACCCATGCAATTTATGAAGGGAATAGCTACAGAATCTTTATATCTAGGATGTAGAACAGATAGAGAGAAGAGAGTGGTGAGCGGATTGGGAAAGAGATCTCTTTGGAGAAGACTGGCTCATTGCTGTGAGCTTCCCTCCTCCCATTTTCAAAAGCTTCCACTTTCCGAGGCCAGGCCTAATGAGAGGATTTTAAGGGTCTACTCTAGGACCTTTGAAATATGTTTTCGGCAGCTGGGAGACAGGGAGAATGAGTATTTGAAAACTATGGGGATGAATGGTAGGCCATAGTGGAGCCTCAACTATGAGGGTGTAGAGGGCCAACACGGAATAAGCTCTCAATTTACATGGCAGAGACAATGAGCATAATTATTGGGAGAGGTAGGTACACCCAAGTATTGGCAGAAGGGCCTCATGGTCAAGTCTCCTGGACAAGGAGTGGGCACAGGGTCCTCCAGGGATGGGGATGAAGGGACTGCAAAAGAAGAGATAGACAGCAAACTATAGGATGCTGGAGGCCAAAGAGGAAATAGGCAAGAAACTCTGGGGTACAGGGATAAGACCAGCAGGGGAAGGAACCTGAAGGGAGGCAGAATCCCACAGGAGTTCTGAAGAGCCTTTCCAGGAAAGACAGTGTCAGCTCTACCCATTGACCAGATTCAGAGAAGGCAAATACACTAGCAAAGTAGGAACTGTCCTGCTCTGTAATCTTTCTGCCTTTTCATTTTCTACTTGGAGGAAAGCAAATAGCAACCAGAGTATGGGAAAAGGGTAA
This sequence comes from Spilogale gracilis, assembly GCA_004023965.1. NCBI lineage: Eukaryota > Metazoa > Chordata > Mammalia > Carnivora > Mephitidae > Spilogale > Spilogale gracilis. The sequence goes on from PITA01010279.1 coordinate 70,199, forward strand.
TGGTAAGAGGTTGAAGCTGACTTTCCATTGCATTCTGACCTGAAGCTGGTTGGGAGTTGTAATTTTAAAGCCAAAACACTATCTGAAGACAGGGATCAATTACTCCAGTGAATAAAAAATGGGATGAGGAAAAAAAAACTGCATTTTGCTCACAAAAGAAGCTTTACACGGATCAGTACAACTCATACACATGTGAAGTCCTTAGAATAGTACCGGGCATGGAGCAAAATTCAATAAGGTGAGCGATTTATTTTTGCCTCTTATTAGAGGATCTTTCGAGAGATCTCCAGTTAACTTTCAAGGCTCTCTGTGTAATTTCTTCCAACCTTTTGTCATTCTTGAAACCAAAAGCTACACTATTTGTATTTTGGGGCACCAAGTGGAGATTATTCTTCTCTGAGCTGATTGGTTTAGTGAATGCCTGAAAGTTTATGATTTCCTACTTTCTAGTAGACTAGGGGACACTTTGAAGATTAAAAAATACCATTAGAGATCTGCCTTAGAAGGAAAAAAAAAAAAGATAGGAGCCTCAGGATACAAAGACCTTACCAAAGAGGCAGCATTGTTCATCTTGAGTTGAAAAACCTTTTAGAAAAGCAAAGGGGATCATTGCACCTGCTAGAAGACAGCTACCCAGGCACAAATGACTTAAGGTGGAATCAAGGGCAGGCATAAATAGGAAACAAGTGAAATCTGTACTGGCTTTTCTGAATCTAATGTTTCCTTTTATTTTTTCTTTCAACACTTCTTATGTCTTCCTCTGCTCTCTCCAGGCCTCTAAGGTGAAATATTATGAACTTGATTTTATCAAGGAGGAGCTCCATGAAATATATTAATTTCACATTAGATTGTTAAGGACACAATAGATTACTATTCTCAGGAAATTATTTTTTTAAAGGGGAGTAGTGAAAAACAACACTTAACTCAAGATGGACTCCACTGCAGCCTCTATGTAAAAGAAATATTTTGGTTGTATAGATAAGACCTTCCACATAGCTCTCAGCTCACACCATATAAGTAACTGCCTGCTGATATCAATATTATCGTTGGACAGGCTGTGACTTAAAGAACAGAAGATCATAATGGAGTCCTGAAACAGAACTAGAGGAAATTTCTATGGAGAGTTTATGTGCCATTATTTAGTCATTTTATTATTTTTATCAGATGTTTTCCCACTCTTGATAAGAATAATAAACACACAGAGATTTCATTTGTACTCATAATCCACTTCTAGAATTCATCCCAAGGTTTGCAGAATAACTGAGCAGTGAAAATGTTCCATTCATAGCACATTTATAACCAGACTGTAAGTTCCCCAAAGAGAAGCTATCAATCCATACACACAAGCCTTAACACATAATAAGGATTCAGCGAATATTTGCTGGCTACTTTTGCTTCTTCCTGGCAGTGAGATATTTGTGAAAAACTGCCCATAGGAGATGACCCTTGAGCTAAGCCAGAGCAGTATTTGTGACTGTGGTAGGTAGTAGCCTATAGTCTTAAGAAGATGGATTTCAGTTTTAGAGAGAAACCTAGATTCTAAACTTGGGTTTAGAATGGGTTATTTAACTTCCCTCTGTCTTGGCTTTTTCTCCATAGATTCAGAGCACTTACACTTATCTTTTAAACTTGGAGCACTAAATGAGAGGATGCTTTTAGAGTTCAGTGCCTAGCATACAGTAGGTATTCACAAATGATAGCTTATGGGAACGCAATCTTTTAATACATATTAGTAGGTATAGAAACTGAATATACCCAAAGTGTTACTCCTGTAAGAGCCCAGGGAATGTTGGGCCTGAGCTTTTCAGGCTGAGTAGAAATAAACTTAGAGAAGAAGGAAGTTTCATAGAAAAGAAACATATGCACAATTCAAATCAGTTTCACTCTAACAGTTAATTATTCAGAAACCACTATGTGCCAGGCACTGTTCTAGGTTCTAGGGATTCAGCAAAGAACAAAACTGAGCTAAATCCTGCCATCATAAGTTATAATCTACTGGACTTAGGGGAGACCAAAATAAGTAAAATAAAGGGTGATAGGATCATTGAACACCAGAGAGAAAATAAAGAAAGGGGAGAGTGAGTGCTGAGCGCAGGGTAAAGTCTGTAACTTTAGTAGATTGGAAAGGCCTCCCTGAGAAGGTTACATTTGAATAAAGAACTGATGAAGTTGAGAAGTGACTCATGAGGGTATCTGGGAAAAGCAGTAACAACACATATGAAAGACCTGCCTAGTATTGGGTGAATTATGTCCTTTAAAATTCATGCACTGAAGCTATAGCCCCAGTGTGACTGTATTTGGAGACAGGACCCACAAGGTTAACCATTTAACTTAAGGTTAAATAAGTTCATAACGGTGTGGCCCTAATCCAAAAGGATGAGTATCCTTGTAAGAAGAGGAAGAGACACCAAGAGTGTGTATACAGACAGGAAAAGTCATGTGAGGACCCAGTGAGAAGACAGCCATCTGCAAGCCAAGTAGAGTGTTTCCATCATGGACTAACCCTGCCAGCCCCTTGATCTTGGACTTTGAACCTCGAGAACTGTGAGAAAATATATTTCTGTAATTCAAGCCACCCAGTCTATATATGGTGGCCTGAGCTTACTAGGATAGGTTCTC
>PITA01010280.1:0-72801 GCA_004023965.1 Spilogale gracilis
TTTTTTTTTTTTTTTAAACAACAACAACAAAAAAAAGCCATTTTATTTATTCATTCATTTTAGAGAGAGTGTGGTGGTGGGAAGAACCGGGGGAGAGGGATAATAAGACCCCATGCTGAGCGCGGAGCCTAAGGCAGAGCTTGGTCTCAAGACCCTGAGAGCAAGACCTGAGCAGAAATCAAGAGTTGGAGGCTTAACCAACTAAGCCACCCAGACACTTGTCTTTTCTTTAAAAAAACTTTTCTTGGGGCGCCTGGGTGGCTCAGTTGGTTAAGCGACTGCCTTCAGCTCATGATCCTGGAGACCGGGGATAGAGTCCCACATGGAGTCCCACATGGAGTCCCACATGGAGTCCCACATCGGGCTCCCTGCTCGGCGGGAAGCCTGCTTTTCCCTCTCTCACTCCCCTTGCTTGTGTTCCCTCTCTGGCTGTGTTTCCCTCTGTCAAATAAATAAATAAAATCTTTAAAAAACAAACAAACAAAAAAACCTTTTCTTTTTTTTTTTTTTCATTTCAAGGCCCTGTTTTTTCTGTCTCTTAATCTTTTCCCTAGTTTAATGGGGAGAGGGGACAATAAACATTTGAAAAGATGGTAAAGCTGCTCAACCTCACTCATAAAGAACTATAAACCAGGACAAAAAGAAGATACTAGTTTTTACCTAACAGACAGGAAACAAACTTTGTGTGTTTTCACATTCATCCTGACACAGGTGTAAGTAAACAGGTGCTCTCAGAACCTGCTGGCAAGAAGGCAAACTGGGGTGCTGGGGTGGCTCAGTTAGGCCTCTGACTCTAGATTTTGGCTCAGGTCCATCTCAGGGTTGGGATCAGCAGGGAGTCTGCATGAAACTCCTCTCTCCCACTGTCTTTCGTGCTCCTGCTCTCTTCTCTCTCTCTCTCCCTATCTAAGATAAATAAATCTTTTAAAAACAATGCTTTGCTGGGGAGCCTGGGTGGCTCAGTCAGTTGAGCGCTGGACTCCTGATTTCAGCTCAGGTCATGATCTCAGGGTCCTGGGATTGAGCCTCATACAGGCTCCACGCTGGGTACACGGTCGGCTTCAGATTTTCTCTCTCCCTCTCCCACTGCCCCTCTCCCTGCTCACATTCTCTAAAATAAAATCTTAAAAAAAAAATAAAAACAAAACTTTGACTGGCACTTGGGTGGCTCAGTCGGTTGAGTGGTCACGATCCTGGGGTCCTGGGATTGAGCCCCGCGTCTGGCTCCCTGCTCAGCCCAGAGTCTGCTTCTCCCTCGCCCACTGCCCTTCCTCCCCCAGCTCATGCTCTCTCTCTCTCTCACTCGCTCTCTCTCAAATAAATAAATAAAATATTTTTAAAGAAATGCTTTGTGGGGCACCTGGGTGGCTTGGTTGGTTAAGTGACTGCCTTCGGCTCAGGTCATGATCCTGGAGACCCGGGATCGAGTCCCACATCGGGCTCCCTGCTTGGCAGGAAGCCTGCTTCTACCTCTCTCCCTCTCCCTGCTTGTGTTCCCTCTCTGGCTGTGTTTCTCTCTGTCAAATAAATAATATCTTAAAAAAAAAAAAAAAAGAAATGCTTTGCTACAAAGATGACCAAAAAAATGTCTTCTTCATGCCAATGATCAAAACAGGAATAAAAGAAGTCCTATCATCAATTACACACTAGAACTCATTCATGTGTTGTTACCTCTACCAGTGGATTTTGAACTTCATGGTGTTTATAATACTGAGGCTTGCAGTTGTTTCTTATTGTTATCTTGAGTGTCAGTAACTGGGCAGGAGGAAATGGAAGAGCGGCAATCAGCCGGCTCATAAGCCATCCCACCCAGATGAGTTTTTTTGCTCAACCCCTGCCTTTCTGCTCCTGCCAGGAGCTGTGGGACACAGAATGGAAGAGCTTTCAGGGCACTGGGCCGTGAGCAAACATCTATCTGAAAATAGAATTACTGAATCAAGGGTTATGCACTGTATTAAATATCCCAAATATTGCCAAATTGCCTTACTAAAAGTCTACCTATTCACAGCCCTAACAACAATGTAGGGGAGTGTTCCCCCATACTCTGACCTATATGCACTAGGTATAGTTAAAATATTATATTTGCCCAAATCCCATTAATTAAAAAAATGGTACCTTGACATTTTGATTTGCATCTTTAATTAGAGATGAAATTGAGCATCTTTTCATAAGCTTATTGACTGTGTGTGTTTTTCTTTAACATTCTTTTTTTAAAGATTTTTATTGGGGAGCCTAGGTGGCTCAGAGGGTTAAGCCTCTGCCTTAGGCTCAGGTCATGGTCTCAGGATCCTGGGATGGAGTCCCACATTGGTGGGGGGGGGGGGAGTCTCTGCTCAGTGGGGAGCGTGCTTCCTCTTCTTTCTCTGCCTGTCTCTCTGCTTATTTGTGATCTCTCTGTCAAATAAATAAATAAAATCTTAAAAAAAAAAAGACTGTGCTTTAAAAAGAAAAAAAGATTTTTATTTATTTATTTGACAGAGAGATAGAGAGCACAAGTAGGCCCAGTGCCAGGTAGAGGGAGAGGGAGAAGCAGGCTCTCCACTGAGCAGGGAGTCTGATGCAGGGCTCAATCCCAGGACCCTGAGAAGGCACGGTCTTCTAAAGGCAGACCCTGCTGAAAGCAGATGCTTAATAACTGAGCCACCCAGGCTCCATAACTGTATGTGTTTTTAAAAATATTTATTTGGGGGCACCTGGGTAGCTCAATTGGTTAAGCGACTGCCTTCGGTTCAGGTCACGATCCCAGAGACACAGGATAGAGCCCCGCATCGGGCTCCCTGCTCGGCGGGAAGCCTGCTTCTCCCTCTCTCACTCCCCCTGCTTGTGTTCCCTCTTTAGCTATGTTTCTATCTATCAAATAAATAAAGAAATTTAAAAAAAAATGGGCGCCTGAGTGGCTCAGTTGGTTAGTGACTGCCTTCGGCTCAGGTCATGATCCTGGAGACCTGGGATTAAGCCCCACATCAGGCTTCCTGCTTGGCGGGAAGCCTGCTTCTCCCTCTCTCAGTCCCTCTGCTTCTGTTCCCTCTCTGGCTGTGTTTCTCTCTGTCAAATAAATAAATAAAGTCTTTAATAATATATATTTATTTATTTTAGAAAGAGAGAGCTCCCACTCATGCATGCATTCATAGAGAAGGGGCAGAGGGAGAGAATCCCAAGCAGACTCCCCACCAAGCGCAGAGCCTGTCACAGGGCTCAATCCCATCACCCATGAAATCATGACCTGGGTGGAAACCAAGAGTTGGACACCCAACCAAGCCACCCAGGTGCCTGACTGTGTTTGTTTTTATGAAAGGCTTGCTCATGTCTTTTGCCCATTTTTGTATTTGGCCATCTTTATATATTTATTAGAGCTACTATGTTAAAGAAAGTAATCCTCTGATATATTTGTTACAATCTTTTTTTAAGTTTGTTATTTTGCTTTATTAATGGTATTTTATGGCTTTTGGGATTTGTGTCATTCAAAGGTTTTAACTAGAAAAGGGACACAATCAGATTTGCATATAAAAAAGAGTAATGTGTGGAAAAATGGATTGAAAGGGGTTAGCAGGAAACAAGAAAAGAATTCAGGAGACCAATCATTGAGGCTCTTTCAATAGTGAGAAATGATGGTAGTTTGAAGAGGGATCAGGGAGGATATGGGGAAAAGTGAATTGACGTTTGGTTGGTTATGTATTGAGGGAGAAATTCATCTGTACTCCTGCCCTTAGATTCCAGAAGGAACCTGTGAAATGCTTGTGAAAAATTATTTTTGGGGGTTGCCTGGGTGGCTCAATTGCTTACATGTCCATCTCTCAGTTTCAGCTCAAATCATGATCTCAGGGTTGTGGAATCGAGCCCTGCTTTGAATTCTGATCCTAGAGGGGAGTCTGCTTGCCTCTCTCCCTCAGCTCCTGCTCTCTCTCTCTCTCAGTCTTAAAATAAACAAACACACACACACATAAATAAATAAATAAATAAAATATTTAAAAATTTTTGCTTAAGCTAGCTGAAATTGGTTTCCACCACATTTACACAAAGTACCTTAACAAATACACCCGCCCAAACTGTGTAAAAATCAATGTGCCACTCTTGACCATAGAGTCTTAACAAATTTTCCAACAATTTGAAGAAAAGTAATCTGGAATGTATGGCATTTTAATTTAAACCTATAATTCAAAGCAGATCTAGACATAACAGTTTGAGCGAGGTTAGAAACTGGCCAACGCGGCTCCTCTGGTTTTTCCTGTGTTAGGCCATGTTCTCCCCCATGTTCCAAGGAGTGGCTCAAGGCAGTGAGGTTCTGGGGTTCACACACACTGATCATTACTCACATAGTAGCTTGTCCTTTTGCAGTGGGTCTGGTATCACATCCTCTCTTTCTCCAGAAGAGCGACTCAGCAGGTAGCGAGGGTTATTCTTCCAAACATGCTGGTTCGTGGCTGAGTTTGGTAAACTGCTTTTCTGAGCTACAAATACACAATGTGATTAAAGGCGCTGGAAGGCCAGTTCATCACCTGTATCATCTAGGTCATTACACAAACCAGCACTGCTACCAAAACTGCCACTACTTGTGTTACCACCCATCAAAATCACAGGCCTTCCTGAGGAACACATCCCATTTTCCAAAGAGCTTTCATATTCCAATTGCCATGAGTTAAGTATCATTTTCTCCATTTTACAGTGAGGAGAGACTTGAGAAGCAGCATAGTAGGGTGGGAAGAGGAAGGTGTCCAGAGATGCTCTGTCTTGAGGGCTCTGTTGAATCTGGAAAACTGGAAATTCAGTTTTCAACAAATTAGGAATCACTTTAAAAATGAAATAGTAGGGGCGCCTGGGTGGCTCAGTTGGTTAAGCGATTGTCTTCGGCTCAGGTCATGATCCTGGAGACCTGGGATCGAGCCCCACATCGGGCTCCCTGCTCAGCGGGAAGCCTGCTTCTCCCTCTCTCACTCCCCCTGCTTGTGTTCCCTCTCTGGCTGTGTTTCTCTCTGTCAAATAAATAAAATCTTAAAAAAAAAATGAAATAGTAAGGGGTGCCTGGGTGGCTCAGTTGTTAAGCGTCCTGGGATTTGGGATCGAGCCTTGCATCGGACTCCCTGCTAGGTGGGGAGGCTGCTTCTCCCACTCCCCCTGCTTGTGTTCCCTCTCTCGCTGTGTTTCTGTCAAATAAATAAATAAAATATTTTTTCTTTTAAAAAAAGAAAATCAAAGTATAAAGATATACCATTTATGGTAATACAGTAATATGAAGTTCCATGAAAAAATTATAAATCTTTATTGGGAGACATTAAGCAATATCTTTGTAAATGTAGAAACAGAGTATATTCATAGGTTGCAGAGCACTTCCCCAAAATAAAAATAAAAATTAAAAAAAGGAATTGCAGAACCAGTACTGGAAAACTCTCATTTCTTGTGAAATTTGATTTGTAGATTCACTGTAATCCCAAATTTTTAAACATCACAAGCTAATTCTAAAATTACATGGAAAAGGCAAGAATGGCCAAGATACTTCTGAAGAACAGATGGAGGACATGTCTTTCCAGATTATCAAGACTGTTTTAATGCCATTTAGTGTAATTAAGAAAGGGTGATGACATTGGTTCAAAGATAGACTTATCTATACAGCTCCTCGAGAGGTGACATAGCAGATCAATAGGGAAAGGAAGTACTTTTCACTTCCCTTCATCTTTCCCTCATGGTGCTAGAAAAATCCATTATTAATTTATCCAAGTGTAACTCTCCAGTTAATCTAACCATTTACTCCATGAAAGCAGGAAAGGTGATGCTATGTAAGAATGTGATATTAGGGGGCGCCTGGGTGGCTCAGTTGGTTAAGTGACTGCCTTCGGCTCAGGTCATGACCCCGGAGACCCAGGATCAAGTCCCACATCAGGCTCCCTGCTCGGCAGGAGGCCTGCTTCTCTCTCTCTCACTCCCCCTGCTTGTGTTCCCTCTCTGGCTGTGTTTCTCTCTGTTAAATAAATAAAAAAATCTTAAAAAAAAAAAAAAAAAAAAGAATGTGATATTAGGGCGCCTGGGTGGCTTAGTGGGCTAATGCCTCTGCTTTCAGTTCAGGTCATGATCTCAGGGTCCTGGGATCGAGGCCTGCATCGGGCTCTCTGCTCAGCAGGGAGCCTGCTTCCTCCCTCTCTCTCTCTGCCTACTTGTGATCTCTCTCTGTGTCAAATAAATAAATAAAATCTTTAAAAAAAATGTGATATTACCTTTACCAAAGTAGCCATAGTATTGAAGATGATGGTACATAAAGTCTTCATAGGGATCAGGAAGAGTCTGTGAAAGGAAAAGCCATATCAGTCAGGGAAGTCCTTTCAAGTAATAGTGAACTCTTAACAAAAGGCACACAAAAATTGTTGCAAAGGACAACAGTTCTTGAGTTCCTGAGGACTTCTGTAAACAAAGGAAGTGAAGGATATCCCTGCAAATTATTCTGTGTTGGGGATCAAAATCTCCTGCCAGAAAAAGGTGCCTCCAGAATATACCTTCTGACCTAGTAGTATTGGATTTCTGTGGAGTTCTTGGAGAGGGGGGTGTACCGACCTCCTGCTTTAGCTCCGTTTCCAGTGCTGGGAACATGTTACTTCTGCATGGTATGCTGAAGACAAGTCAGTGACACCGGCATCCAGCCACAACCACTGCCCAGTTTCCAGAAGGGCAGCTAATTACACAGAAGCTGAAAACCAGAGCAGGACAACTGAAAAAAACCCTGCGGATTTCACCCACCCTCCTCCACTTAGCGTAGCTCTCACGCGATTTTAGGAAACCTTGTGCCAGCGCTCCCTCTTCCCCGCCAATGCAGCCTCTCAAACATACAAACACCTACTGGTACCTACTGAGGCCCAGAGGCACACCTGAGGAATGAGGGAGGGCGGCTTGTCTTCCAGTCTCTGCCTCCCGAGGCGCCTGGACCCTGGCGGCCCCCATGCTTCCCTCTCGGAGGAGGGAGATGCCCACCACCAGGACGCAACAGGAAAGTGAAGGAAATGAGGATGGAGGGATCCGACAGAGTTGCCTCGGAGTAGATAAAAAAAGGAAGGTCAGGGACCCGGAGAGTGGGCCCTGAAAATGGAATCCAGGAGTTCAGGGTTTCCTAGTGCTGGGGAAGGTGGTGAGGGGTAGTTTCCCTGAATAATCGGAGAGGAGGCGTAAAGATTTCCTAGGAGGGCAGAGGGAAGGGTGCGATCGTCTCCGCTCCCCGGCCCCTCTGGGGCAGCAGGGGTGTGCGCGGCGCCTGCGGCAGCAGAGAAGCAAACCTAAGCGACGCGGGAGGCCACCGCACAGCAGAGACAGCGGCTGAGCCGCGCAGCTCGCGGAGAACACCCTGACTGCGCTCGCCTGCCACCGCTTTCCGCTAGGGCCCCGGTAGCCTAGCAACCGCGAGGCGGAAACGGGAGGGCAGGGCGGGGGGGAACGCTTCCGGGGAGCGTGGCCCCGCCCCCGGAGCCTGGGTGGCACACTGAGAAATGCCCCTCGGTGCGGCCAGTCTCCAATTTCTCAGACGCAATTCTCCTTTCAGACGGTGTTGCAGCCCCGCTTCTGGGGCACCGGAATTGGATTGGTGAATAAAATGCCAGTTAGTGGTCCTCGAAAATATTCCGACTTCTTAAGCATCCGTTTCTTGGCTTGGGCTCAGGTCGTGATCTCAAGGTCTTGAGCCCTGCCGTGGATCCGGCTCCCCGGGTGTGCTTAGGATTTTCTCGCCCTCTCTCTGCCCTTCCCTTTCGTGCTAAAATAAATGTCGGGGCGCTTGGGTGGCTCAGTCGTTAGGCGTCTGCCTTTGGCTTAGGGTCCCAAATAGGGTTTCTTGCTTGATGGGAGCCTGCTTCTTCCTCTGCCTGCCACTCCCCCTGGTTGTGCTGACAAATAAAAGCTTAAAAAAAAAAAAAAAATAGGGTGCCTGGGTGGCTCAGTGAGTTAAGCCTCTGCCTTAAGCTTAGGTCATGATCTCGGTCCTGGGGAGGCCCGCATCGGGCTCTCTGCTCAGCAGGGAGCCTGCTTCCTCCGAGTCTCTCTGCCTAGTTGTGATGTCAAATAAAATATTAAAAAAAAAAAAAAAGGTAACAAAGGGAGACACCTAGCCAGTCATGACCCCAGGGTTCTGGGATGGAGGCCCACATTGGGCTCCCTGCTCAGCCAGGAGAGTGCTTCTCCCTCTTCCACTGCCTCTCCCCTACTCCACTCCTGTTCTCTTGCTTACTCTGCTGATAAAAGTGACAAAGGTACTGATGTTCTGCAACAGTTCCTACAAGTCTACAAAACTGCTAGACAGTTAAAAGCAGAAGTTTTGCTAGTTGGAAGCATTTCTACAAATTTGCTCTATGCAAATTAAAAGTTCATATACAAAATGTTACCCAACACCTGCATAATGGTAAATAAAATCCAACACACTGGTATACATGACATGGAGTATGTAAAACTCAATTACATGCATATAAATACACTGGAATAAAATTCAGACCTTTTTAAAACTTTTATTTGAGAGAGCACAAAAGCTAGAGATATCAGAGAGAAAGAATCAGCAGCCCACACGCTGCTGAGTGGAGAGCCCGATGCGGGGCTTGATCCCAGGAACCTGAGATCATGACCTGAGCTGAAGGCAGATGCTTAACTGACTGAGCCACCCAAGCACCCCAAAATTCAAACTACTGTCTTTGGTTAGCTTTATATGAGTGTAACCAAAGTAGAGATTATATTTATAATCAGGAAAAAAAGCCATCTTCAAAACCACATTACATCATTTCCAGGGTTTTAGGTCAAACATTAGCTAATATAGAGCACAGGCTCCAAAATTCAAGTCCTAGCACCTCCTGGTGCCAAAAACCTGTTTTCTCACCCTGTCCCCACCACGACTCTCACCCACACTGACTGAAGATTCTGCTGCTCTTCTTTTTCCTCAGAACTGTTCTTCAGTGTTTACATATGCCTTATGCTGTACTTGACAGGAAAAAACAATTAAGACTGGACTTAAAACAAGTCTTGATTATATAATCATGAAATAACAGCCTTAGAAGAGCAAAAGAATAACCAATCAGAAGTATAAAAAAAGCTTTATTAGAGCATATATACAAATTTACAAGGCCAGAAACTGGAGAAATACAAACAGCTTTAAAACACAATTTGCCGTTTCTTCAGTTTAAAGTGACTTTTACCTGATTGTGATACAATAGAAAGTACAGAACAGTAAACTGCTTTTTCAATACTGGAATTTTATGGAGAGTACATTCACATAAAAGGGAGGTGAATTTTGGAACAAGGTAAGACAACAGAGACATATTTATCCATACAGTGGCTCTTGTTACATTTACTGCCACATGAGGGGGAAATTCTCAAAATTAAAGATCTGAACACCTGCTGCTGCCTGTATTGAAATTTGAATAATGCCACTAGTATGTGAAATGACTGAGCTACCAGTTCTAAAATTTGTGAGAAAGAGCTCTTTAGAGAGCGTGGCGGTCTGTCAGCACAAAGGAAACACCTCAGTCTACCTCAGCACTACAGGGGTGGCAGGCTAGAGGAGGTCAGGATTCTGATAATCCCAGGTAAGCAAAATAGAATACAGAGCTGCCTTCTTAATTGCACTTGTTCTGGAGTGGAAGTTAATGAGAGAGAGCTGCACTAGGAACTAAATGAGACTCTATGAGACAGAAAACCCTTCACTTTTTGTGAGTCCTCTGCCGAGGTATCATACTCCTGAATCACACGTTCCAGACTGCTGAGGTTAATGTACCGATACGCTGACTTTGCCGGTGTGGGAATAAGGGCAGCCATGTCAGAGCCTTCGGTTAACCTCACCCTTCAGCAAAACAGAACCATTACATTTCACAAATGTGAAAACTCTGTACGGGTATGCTTTTGCCCAGGAAATTCATATGCTCTCCCTCATAACATTTATAGTTTATTGACAACAGTAAAACCGATGAAGACTGTGAACTGAACAAAAAGAAGAAAAAAATCAGTAATAAAAAAACAACCCCCCACCCCCCACAAAACTATGTGTTTGGAGCCATTTTCCTCCTCTTCAGTCTTGCTCGCCAATCCTCAGGAAGTGCTTCAAAATTAGCATTCCTCTCTGCCATGCCACTGTGAAAACAACATACAGATTACCACACTTGGAAGAAAAAGAAGGAAACTGTTCATAAAAACCACTACCTGACACTGAAACTCCGATCTTTGTTCATGAATGTGCTTTAAAAGTTTCTCAGCTAGGTACCAATATACTCTTCATTAAATTTCTTAATTCTGATGCAAAGACATCCACACTGTCTACAATTTTATGAACATGTCATATTTACTTTTTTATCTATCTCCTGTAACCATTAAAGCCACACTGAAGGAATACAATTCTTGTGAAAGTTTTATCTTGGCCCCATGAGTTCCAATTCTTGAGGAAAGATGTATCTTAACCCTCAACTTATCATCAGGCCCCTTTTGTTTTTGAAGTTCTCTTTTGCACAGTTTTATTTGCAAGGACTGATGCCTCATGGCTTATTCAGTTATTTTCAAAACAGACTGAGCTCAGATTCAATTTTACAATAACCAGAATGCATACACTGGACCCTTTTATAAATCTAAAATAATCTAATTACAAACTCTTTGCAACTCCCCACCTATCATCTTGAAATAGTTTGCTATTTCACCATTATAGGAATTAATCACCACTTAATTCCCAGCAATACTAAAAAAGACAAATCGCAAGAAAACCAAATAATGGAATCACCTACAAGGATGAGGCAAAGTGCAATAAACTGTCCCTAATAGCACTGCTCAGTTTCCTTACTGTGTTGCCCCAAAGAATATACAACCTTTCAAGGACGTAAAAAAGTCTGGAGACAACATCTTCATAGTCCCCTCCCACTCCAATACTATTATTACTATTTTTTAAGTAGGCTCTATGCCCAATGTGGGGCTTGAACTCACGACCCCAAGATGAAGAGTTGCATGCTCTAGCAACCAAGCCATCCAGGTGCCCCTACCCCACAAATACCAGACAAACCAGAAGATAAATGCAAACAGACAGTGGCATTGTACATTCTAATTATGATGGTAAAACTTACTGGATAAGTAAAATTTCAGACTATGGGTATTAAGAGGACCATATCCTAGAAGAATTTTCTCAAATTTGAAATTGATGAGTAAACAGTATATTTCTAAGAACAAAAAGGAAATATAATACTCTCATTAAAAGAGAACAATATCACTGGGGCACCTGTGTGGCTTAGTCATTAAGTGTCTACGTCCTGGGATCGAGCCCCACATTGGGCTCCCTGCTTGGTGAGGACCCGACTTCTCCATCTCCCACTCCCTCTGCTTTTTTCTCTCTCTTGCTGTCTCTATGTCAAATAAATAAAATCTTTATAAAAAAGGAACATCAGGGCGCCTGAGTGGCTCAGTCAGCTAAGCGGCTGCCTTCAGCCCAGGTCATGATCCCAGGGTCCTGGGATGGAGCCCCTCATAGGGCTCCTCGCTCAGCAGGACCTTGCTTCTCCCTCTCCCTGCCACTCTCCTTGCTTGTTCTAATAAATAAAATCTAAAAAAAGGGGGGGGGGATCATCACCCAATATTTTTTAACAAGAACCAGGATTATCTCATTTCCCTAAAACGTAACAAGAATCTTTCAGGTTTTATTATGGTGTATGCTACAATTTATTTCATAGGATTCTGAAGTAGACAAATGCTAAATGCAGGTATATAATAACTGGAGAAATGGATATTTTAGAAACAAAAAAAATTCCTTACAATGACCATTCCAATTAGTGGTTATGTATCTAAAAATAAAAATGTTTTGAATTACAAAAGATGGTGATGATCCTCTCCCAAATGTTTTCATTCATGTTGCAAGTGGGAGAATCAGAAGTAATAAGCTAGAACCTGAGACAGATGTGAAATACGGTAGGACTACTTTTGCATTATGTTCTAGGTTATGTATGACAACTGAACAATTAGCTGCATTCAAAGGATGTTGCTCAGTTTATACTCTATCTACCTTCAGAACCACAAAAATAAAAAAAAATAATCTGGGTTAGCTATGTTTAAATACTTAGCAAAATCTCTAATGAAGTTTTCTCCCCTTCCTTTTTTTAACCTTTAAGCTCTGTGACTCAGCTCACAACTCATAACCTCTAACCCCAAATCAAGAGTCCCATTCTCCACCAAATGAGCCAAGCCTGTCCTTTTAACTTCTATAAATTATTGTTTAAATATATATATATATATTTTTTAATATATTCTATTTATTTGACAGAGAGAAACACAGCTAGAGAGGGCACACAAGCAGGAGTGAGAGAGGGAGAGCAGGCTTCACACAGAGTAAGGAGACTGATGTGGGGTTCCATCCCTGGACTCCAAGTTCATGACCTGAGCCGAAGACAGAGGCTTAACCACAGAGCCACTCAGGTGCCCCAAATATGTTTTTTTGGCTTTTTTTGTTGTTTTTTTTTAAAATATTTTATTTATTTATTTCACACAGAGAGAGAGATCACAAGCAGGCAGAGGCAGGCAGAGAGCGAGGAGGAAGCAGGCTCCCCGCCGAGCAGAGAGACCGATGCAGGTCTCGATCCCAGGACCCTGAGATCATGACCTGAGCTGAAGGCAGAGGCTTTAACCCACTGAGCCACCCAGGCACCTGCACCCATATGTGTTTTTTTTGTTTTTTTTTTTTTAAGTGTCTATTGGGTCTGCATGGTAAAAGGGATATGTGTTTTTCCTGGTATGCTCAGAGTTAAAGACACTCCTTTGCTTAAGTGGAACAATTAGTTCTAAGTCTAATTATCAGAATTTTTTTTTTAGATTTTATTTATTTATTGGACAGAGAGAAACACAGCTAGAAAGGGAACACAGCAGGGGGAGTGAGAGAGGGAGAAGCAGGCTTCCTGCCGAGCGGGGAGCCCGATGTGGGGCTCAAACCTGGACCTCCAGGATCATGACCTGAGCCGAAGGCAGCTGCTTAATGACTGAGCCACCTAGGCGCCCCTAATTACTAGAATTTTTAATTTTGAAAAAGGATAAATCATAATTTTTACAGGGAAATAAACATTATGTGAATTATGAACTTTTAGGTAAGTTTGAAAAAAAAAATACCAAAAATTAAGGACTGTGATTCAAAGATCATATATGACTGCTGCTCTAAAACCACCACAACAGACTTATCTGTGGTCTCTTTTTACCTGACAAGCTGCTGCTGTTTCCACTCTTCGATTCGCTTCTGTGCAGTTGATTCCCGGTCCTCTTCACTAGAACTAGAGTTCTCCTCTTCATCTAACTCACGTTGGATACTCTGCCACTTCTTTACAAGAGACGGCATTTTGGTTTTACTCTTCTTTGCCTAAAACAAAGGTTAAAGGTCAGAAAGAACATAATACATAAAGTATAGAAATGAGACCCACATAAGATAAAGATCTCTTCTTAGATCTAAAGAATAAGGGAACTTTAAAATCAAAAGGACAGAAACAGAAAATAAATGCATTATAAGTTCTTACCAAAAAATTTCTACCCACTATAAACCTAGTGCTTGGTTGAAAAGCTAAAACTGTAAAAAGCAAAATAAAACAAAGTAAAAATAAAAATAAAATAATAAAATAAAGTAAAAACTTAAAATGCATTTTTATTAAATCAGGTCAGAAAAATTTCCTTTAGCCTCATAATTTTATAGAATTCAAAACTGTTGCCCTTTATCTCAGCTCAGAATTAGTTAACTTTAGCAAATTTTTAACAGATGCCATGTTCACATCAAGTGAAAAACAGAGCTGAGAAATAAATGGCTTATTTCCCTGGAAAGAGCAACATAGTCAATGGCAATAAATATTAAAAAAGCAAGGAGATACATCAAATATTATTAAGATTAGTTCTCAGAGATCTTATTTTTCTTCTTTTGGCTCATCTACATTTTCTAAATCATCTATATAAGCATGTACTTTCATAGTAAAAAAAATCTTGGTGGTACTTAACAAAAGTTGAACTACAGATGTCCAACATAGTTTGCTCTATTACTACCTGCAGGCCTCTGATCAATGGCACTCTAGCAGAGGCCCTTCCCCCACCACTGTATCTGAGACAGCGCCACCTCCCAAAGATCACTTTTTGTCCCTTAACACTGCTTATTTTTTTCTCATTGCATTTTAAAGCACCAAACATGAACATACTTGCCTATTTGTCTCCCCATTCCCCCTTCTTCTCCAGCCCTCCAGAAGGGAATCTCCACAAAAACAGGATTTGTTTGTCTGACTCACTAATGATTCCCAAGCTTCTAAGGGGACTGCCTGACAAAATCATATGCATTAAAAATATTTTACCCTGTACTTTGAAAGAGCAGCAGAGCTGTGTGTTTGAAGGCCGGACCAGGTCACACAGCATAAACACAACCAGCAGGCGCGCGAGTGGTAGGTGTGACTAAACTGATGCTGTGCTCATGCTGGCCTGGGTATGGTGGCCCATCCTGTTTTTCCTGTCTGCATTTGAGAGACCCTTCTTAGGTCTTCAAACACCTAAGAAAGTAATCTTCATATTTTTAGTCTTTCTTCTGTTACTTAGCTCCCTAAACCGATCTCCTATTTTGACTGTAATTCTGAGTTCTTAACTTTCTGGGTGAGATGAATGCCCATCTGTTGTGCGGACACCTTTAGTTCCACACGCGTTCTCACGTTCCCGTCTGTCATTTCACCGGTGATATAGCCTCTCACAGGGCATACACTCCCTTCCAGCAAGCTCCCATTCTGGCTTAGCAGGGAACCAACTGAGTCAAAAGTAACACAAACTGGGCGCCTGGGTGGCTCAGTGGGTTAAAGCCTCTGCCTTTGGCTCAGGTCATGATCTCAGGGTCCTGGGATAAAGGCCTGCATCGGGCTCTCCGCTCAGCACGGAGCCTGCTTCCTCCTCTCCCTGCCTACTTGTGATCACTCTCTCTGTCAAATAAATAAATAAAATCTTAAAGAGAAAAAAAGATTTCATTAAAAAAAAAAAAAAGTAACACGAACTAATAACGGTCACATGTGCACAGAGGGCTCACTGAGGCATAACCTTTCATTAAACATTGGCAAACATGATGAAAAGAACAAAGCTTGGGGCAGAGTTACTGTGGTTTCATTCTGACTTCTATTGGGTTTTGTGAAAAAAATTTTATCACATGTAATTCTTATCAGTCATGTTAAATTAGTTATGTTTTAGAAGTTATTTATTGCCAATCAAAACCATAGATACGGAGTTGCATTGACTGTTTAAGCACATTTTCATAGGGGAACACTGCAGTCAGATGAATAATGATCAAATGGTTAGACTTATTTTCTATTAAGCTGCACACAAAACTCTTCAGCAAAAAGACTGAAAACACTGGGGTGCCTGGGTGGCTCAGTTGGTTAAGTGTCTGCCTTAGGCTCAGGTCGTGATCTTTGGACTGGCTCCCTGCTCAGCTGAGTCTGCTTTTCCCTCTGCCCCTCCCCCCACTTGCACACTCGCTCTCCCCTCCCCCCGAATAAATAAAAATCTTAGGAAAAAAAGACTGAAAACATGTATTTCAAATATTCCTGAATATGAGGCATTAAGTATATTATTTTATATATTTTTTAAGTGGGCCCCATGCCCAGCAGAGAGCCCAACGTGGGGCTTGAACTCATAACCCTGAGATCAAGATGTGGGTTGAGATCAAGAGTTGGACACAACCAATCAGCCACCCAGGCACCCCTATTTTTTTTTCTTTAAGATTTTATTTATTTTAGGGAGAGAGAGAGCACGCACCTGCAACACATGGGGGAGAAGGGAAGAGGGAGAGAAGAGAGAATCCCAAGCAGACTCTGCACTAACTGCAAAGTCCCAAGTGGGGCTCAATCTCATGACATTGAGATCATGTCCTGAGCCAAAACAAAGAGTCAGACACAAGTGACTGAGCCACTCAGAAGCCTCTATTTTACGTTCTTTTAAAATGGCTTGTATACAACGAAGAGACAGGCCATCATTTGTTTCAATATCACGTATGTAAAAATAATGAATTACCAAGTTACAATTCTGGATTTTCCAAACTACTATTTATAAGACCATAAAAGCATGACTGGCTAAAAAATTACTTACTGCATGAAAAGAGGTGGAAGCAATTATCTCTGGCGGGTTGGAAGAAGAGTGCCAAGGAAGGCTTCATAAAAGAAATGATTCCAGAGAACTGGCTGTTCTAACATTTAATTGTGTAAGAACAAATGGTATTAGGACTGATGGACAAAGTAAAGACATGGAGGTGGTAAACAGTATTTTGACTCAGGAGAATTATGTATACTTCAGTGTAGAGCTTGACATTAATCTACCTTAAACACTATCCTGTTGTTATTGATTTCTTTAATATTCACTTCATTTCCAGATAATTTCTATCTGAAACCATGGCACCAACTTGGACAAGTGTTTATTCCATGTGAATACATAAAATAATTCAAGAAGATTCTTTGAACCATGGTAAGGCAAATGAATTTGCCCTGTTAACCCCAAGGGTAAAAGACTACAGTTAAGGTAGAAGAGGAAAGCTGATGAGAAAGTTTGTGTTTTTTTTGCAGGGTACCTGGGTGGCTCAGTCGTTAAGTGTCTGCCCTCTGCTCAAGTCATGAATCCAGGGTCCTGAGGTCAAGCCCCATGTCCAGCTCCCTGCTCAGTGGGAGGCCTGCTCCTCCCTCTCCCACTCCCCTTGCTTATGGTTCCCTCTCTTGCTGTCTGTCAAATAAATAAAATCTTAAAAAAAAAAAATCTATATATATAATAATATATAATAATAATAAAATATTTTTTAAGGGTTTTTTTTTTTTTTTTTGGGTAATCAGGACATTCGAAGTACCCATGAGTGTGACATGACATCAGAATGATGGCAGACTACGAAGCTCCAGGCCATCTCCTCACAGAAACATTATTATAAACAAATACAGACCGACTAAAATGGCTTTATGGGAACTCTAGAAATGAACTAAAGATCTATAGCAACCAAGAGAACACTCAATCAAGAAGCCACACTTTGGGTGCCTGGCTGGCTCAGTAGGTAGAGCATGCCACTTTTGATCTCAAAGTTAAGTCTGAGCCCCACACTGGGTATAGAAATCATTTAAAAATAAAATCTTGTGGGGGGGAAAAGTAGTAGTAGCCCCACTCAAAACAACAGGAAATTCTGTGGCATGTCTGCTTGCCCTTGTACCACTATCTCCCACATGGTTGGGGTGAAATAGCCAATTCTTAGCTCCCTCCTTCAGGAGGGCAGGAAAAGAGTGAAACGTTCTACCGTCTGTGGCTGCCTGAAGCACTCGTTTCTGTCCCTGGTGCTCAGGTAGGAACGGCAGTATGTTTTGGATCTCAGGCTGGAAGTCATGAAAGGCAGTGGCAGGTACTGTGACATGTGAAAAACACAGGAGGGGCACCTGGGCGGCAAGGTCGTTAAGCATCTGCCTTCGGCTCAGGTCATGATCCCAGAGTCCTGGGACAGAGCCTCACATCGGCTCCCTGCTCAACAGGTAGTCTGCTTTTCCCTCTCTCACTCCCCTTGCTTGCGTTCCCTCTCTGGCTGTGTTTCTTTCTTTCTTTTTTTTTTAAACAATTTTTTTTTAGAGATTTTATTTATTTGACAGAGAGAAACATAGCCAGAGAGGGAACACAGCAGGGCAGGTGACAGAGGGAGAAGCAGGCTTCCGGCTGAGCAGGGAGACCGATGTGGGACTCGAACTCGGGTCTCCAGGATCATGACCTGAGCCAAAGGCAGTCGCTTAACCAACTGAGCCACCCAGGCGCCCCTCTGGCTGTGTTTCTGTCAAATAAATAAATAAAATCTTAAAAAAAAAAAGAAAGAAAGAAAGAAAAAAGAAAACCACAGAGAAACTACAGTAGTGGACACCTGGCAGCAAGAGATTAAGGGCAGAGGAATACTAAACAGCATATAAAGCCTCCTAAAAGCAGGTGAGAAGAAGAAAGGATCAGTAAAATTCATGGTAGATCATTTGATATCACTAAGTCTGCTGAGCAAAAAGGAAAAAGAATGAAGCAAAGTGAACAGGGTCTAAGTGACTTGGATTACACTACTAAATGGACCAATATATGCATTATGGGAGTCCCAGGAGGATGGAAAGAAAAGGCCAAAGCTTATTATTATTATTATTTTTAAAGATTTTATTTATTTGACAGAAACATAGCCAGAGAGGGAACACAAGCAGGGGGAGTGAGAGAGGAAGAAGCAGGCTTCCCGCCGAGCAGAAAGCCCGATGTGGGCCTCGATCCCAGGTCTCCGGGATCATGACCTGAGCCGAAGGCAGTCACCCAACCGAGCCACCTAGGCGCCCCCAAAGCTTATTTTAAGAACAGCACGGGGTGCCTGGGTGGCTCAGTCACTTAAGCATCTGACTCTTGATATCTATCAACTCAGGTCTTTTGCTCAGGGTCATGAGTTCAAAGCCCCACACTGGGCTCCATGCTGGGTATGGAGGCTACTTCTAAAAAAAGGGAGGGGGGGCACACCTGGATGGCTCAGTCATTAAACATCTGTCCCAGGGTCCCTGCTTGGGTAAGGCTGCTTCTCCCTCTCCCTCTTGTTCCCCTTGCTGTGCTCTCTGTCAAGTAAGTAAATAGATCCACCTGATTCGTAAAAGCGTTTTGTACTCATTAGCATCTGTCATAGTTTTTGTTTCTGGGAAATAGCCCAAAAAGGTTTTACCAAGTCTTATGGAACAACTACCAGTAATTATACCTGTTCCTCTCCAACTTGTTTATCTTTAGAACAAGTTGAGAAAATGGAAATGTTGTTAATGTCTATACACCTTAGTCAATATATTCTTGTTGACTCAAGTAAGTAAATAAATTTTGTTTTTTTTAATTAAAAAAATAAAAAAGGGCCCTGGGTAGCTCAGTTGGTTAAGCAACTGCCTTTGGAAGTCATGATCCTGGAGTCCCAGGATCAAGTCCCACATTGGGCTCCCAGCTCCATGGGGAGTCTGCTTCTCCCTGTGATTTTCTTCCCTCTTGTGCTCCATGTCTCTTTAAAATAAATAAAATCTTTTAAAAATAAAAATAAAAGAGAAAGAAAAAAGGAAATAAGAGCCAAAAACTTCCCTAAATTTAAGAAAGACATGGATATACATACCCAAGAGGCCTAACAAACTCCATGTAGTATAAACCCCAAAAGACCACACTGTGACATAACTTGTCAAAAGCCAAAGAGAATCTACAAAGCAGGAGGGGGGAAAACTGACTTGTCATATACAAGGGATCCTCAGTAAGAATATCAGAGGATTTCCAGCAGAAATGGCATAGTCCAAAAGACAGTAGGAGACTATATTTAAAGTAAAAAAAAAAAAGCCAATTGAGAATTGTACACCAGGCAACAATTTTCCTTCAAAAATAAGAGGTTCCCAAATAAATAAAAACCAAAGGAGTTCCTAACTGCTTGATTTGTCTTGTAAGAAATGCTTAAGAGGTGGAGTCCTTCAAGCTGAAAGGAAAAGATGCTGGAAAGTAACTTGTCATACAAAAATGTAAAAGTTCTTTGGCAAGGGTAAATACATGAACAAATATAAAAACCAGTATGATTATGACTTTGGTTTGTAACTTTACTTCTTACTCTTTTAAGAATTTAAAAGACAAAAGCATAAAAATAATTATAAATCTATGTTAATCGGTACACACTATATAAAGATGTAATTTATAAACCAATAATGGAGAGGGATGTAGCTATATAGTTTTTGTCTGCAGTGGAGTGTATCAGTTTGAAATAGATCAGTGTTAACTTTAGCACATGATATATAACACTCATAGTAACCACAAAGAAATAAACACAGAATATATGCAAAAAAGAAATGACAAGTAAGGGGTGCCTGGGGGGTGCAGTCATTAAGCCTCTGCCTTCGGCTCAGGTCATGATCCTGAGATCCTGGGATCAAGCACCGCATTAGGCTCCCTGCTCGGCAGGAAGCCTGCTTCTCCCTCTCGTACTCCCCCTGCTTGTGTTCCCTCTCTGGCTGTGTTTCTCTCTGTCAAATAAATAAATAAAATCTTTTTTTTTTTTTTAATTTATTTATTTGACAGAGAGAGAGAGAGAGAAAGATCACAAGTAGGCAGAGAGGCAGGCAGAGAGAGAGGAGGAAGCAGGTTCCCTGCTGAGCAGAGAGCCCGATGCAGGCCTTGAAGGCCTTGATCCCAGGACCCTGAGATCATGACCTGAGCCAAAGGCAGAGGCTTAACCCACTGAGTCATCCAGGCGCCCAAATATATAAATCTTTAGGGGCGCCTGGGTGGCTCAGTTGGTTAAGCGACTGCCTTCGGCTCAGGTCATGATCCAGGAGACCCGGGATCGAGTCCCACATCGGGCTCCCTGCTCGGCGGGAAGCCTGCTTCTCCCTCTCTCACTCCCCCTGCTTGTGTTCCCTCTCTGGCTGTGTTTCTCTCTGTCAAATAAATAAAATCTTAAAAAAAAAAAAAACAAATATATAAATCTTTAAAAAAAAAAAAAAAGAGGGACGCCTGGGTGGCTCAGTTGGTTAAGCGACTGCTTTCGGCTCAGGTCATGCTCCCGGAGACCTGGGATTGGGCCCCACATCGGGCTCCCTGCTCGGTGCGAAGCCTGCTTCTCCCTCTCTCACTCCCCCTGCTTGTGTTCCCTCTCTCGCTGTGTTTCTCTCTGTCAAATAAATAAATAAAATCTTAAAAAAAAAAAAAGAAAGAAAGAAAGAAATGACAAGGGAATCAAAATGTATCACTGAAAAAATTCAATTAAACACAAAAGGCAGCAGTAAGGGAAGAAATGAGGATCAAAAAAAGCTTTATAAGATATATAGAAAACAAGTAAAAAAATGGTAACAGTAGTCCTTCCCTATTAATAAGTACTGATAAGTTAGTGATTTACTGATATGAACAAAACTCTCAAACTAAGTTGTATACTGTAAGAATGGGGATTTAAAAAAAAAGAATTATGGGGCACCTGGGTGGCTCAGTCAGTTGAGTGTCATGACCTAAAGGCAAATGTTTAACTGACTGAGCCACCTATATGCTCTAAAATTTTTTTTAAATAGAAACTTAGATTTACTCTACCTTATCTTTCTTTCCTTTTTTGGTCTTCTCAGGTGGTGGCACTTTGGGAGCTGGTGGTGGTGGAGGAGGAGGAGGGGGGGGTGGTGGTGGTGGTGGTTCAATAATGGCAGTGGTAGGCACAGCACCTCGGGCTTGGACTGGCTGCAATGTGGAAGCAGTCACTGCCATTGAGACAGAACATTCAGTGTAGCTCATAATTGCAGGAGCTGATGCCAGTCCTAGGTAGTTTGACTGCAGGCTCATTCCTCTAGCTTGATGACCCATTCCTGTTGCTGGATGGCTAACTGATAGTGCCTGGTGTCCAATCCCTGCGGACTGGTGTCCAATCCCTGCTGCCTGGTGACCTAACACAGAAAACATAAAACAAAACTGTAAAAAGGACATTGTGACAAAGCAAAAACAAGGAAAAGACGGGTAAGAGAACTGAGGGTTAAATTATCTGCAAAATGTCAGTACACGCTTTCCTCAAAAAATACAGACACAGGGCAGCTGGGTGGCTCAGTCGGTTGAACGACAGACTCAGGTCATGATCTCTGGATGGTGAGACCAAGCCCTGTGCTGGGCTCCATGCTCAGCAGGGAATCTGCCTAAGGATTTCTTTCACTCTCCTCCCCCCCAACTCTAAATTAAATAAATCTTTAAAAAAATATATAGCCGCGGGGGTATCTGGGTGGCTCAGTCATTAAGTCATAATTAAGTCATAATAGCAGTTACGCATTGGCCTTCAGTTGAGGTCATCATCCCAGGGTCCTGGGACTGAGTCTCACATCAGGCTCCTTGCTCAGCTGGGAGCCTGCTCCTCCCTCTGCCTGCTGTTCCCCTTGCTTGTGCTCTCTGACAAATAAGTAAAATCTTAAAAAATAAACTCATCCTGAGTTCAAGAGTTTCATGCTCTACCAAATAACCCAGCCACTGCATCCCAGCATTAAGGTGCTTAAACATTAAAATTACTAAAGTCATGTAAGTGCACAGAAAACAATCTGGAAGGATACACAGTAGTTCTTACATAGAGTTTTTAAAATGAAAAGCCTTTGGGGTGCCTGGGTAGCCCAGTGGTTAAATGTTGAACTCTTGATCTCAAGGTTGTTGAGCTGAAGCCCCACATTGGGATCCACACTGGGTGTGGTGCCAATTTAACAAAATAATGAAATGAAAAACCTTTATGTGACATCTAAAACATCAGAATTCACAATATCTGAATTCTGAAAACAAAGATACAATACATTGAGGAAAACATTTGAATCACAGTGTTTACCTGCAGCTACAGCTGACTGGCTGTATAGTACTGGAGAACTTCCAATGGTAGCTGATCTCTGAACTACTGCAGTACTAATTTCTGTAGCTTTTCTTTTTATTGCTTTAGTGGAAGGAGAACTAGAGATGGTAGAATCAACTGAACTCTGAAACAAAGAGAATCTAGTTAGTGGCTGAAAGTCCTGATTAAACATTCTCTTCTAAAATAAAACATGGTGTCAAATCATGCCCAGTCCCTAAAAGCTCTTCAAAATGCCAAAAGGTATTTCTTACCTGGCTAGTTACAACTGCGGTTTGTGTCGAAGGTTTCAATGGAGTATCCTCCTCTGTTCCTGGGGCAGGAGGCTCCTCACTTCCCTCATCTTCCATCTCTACCTCCTGAATTTCACCATCTTCTACAGGAGGAGGGGGAGGCGGAGGGGGAGGAGGGGATTCCGGAGGTGGAGGTGGAGGTGGTGGCATTTCCAAAGGTAAGGGAGGTTGAAGCACAGGCACATTTGACTGAAGGAGGGTCCAGAATGGAGTAAGTGGCATGAGTGATGAAGAAGAAACTTGGCCAGAAAAGGACTCTTTACAAAGAGAACCTATAAAAACAAACAGGAGTCAGGGAAAAGGCAAGACAAAAACTCTGTGGCTTACATTTATAGCAATGTTCAAGTGATTAGCAAGACAAAATCAGACCCAAAGCCATCTACTCTACACTGAGGTCACTGAAATATTAAGCAATTGGATTAAAAAATGACTACCACAGGAAGATAAATTTATGAACCTCCAAGTTAGTACCTGCCCCAGCTATGTTATATACTAGTCTTGTTTGGGTTCAGATCTATGGATGAATAAATGAAGCACACCACATCAACTCAATGAGAAATTTGGTCATTTGAACCTGAAATTTTTTATTTCAAACACTCACAGTTTCAACATACACAACTAGAAGGGAACACTCCAGGTCTTTTTTTGTTTCAAAAGCAAAGAGGGGCCAGGGCGCCTGGGTGAGTCAGTCGTTAAGCGTCTGCCTTCAGGAGCTTGGGTGGCTCAGTTGGTTAAGTGACTGCCTTTGGCTCAGGTCATGATGTCATGATCCTGGAGTCCCGGGATCGAGTCCCATGTTGGGTTCTCTGCTCAGTGGGGAGCCTGCTTCTCCCTCTAACCCTCCCCCTCTCATGCTCTTACTCTATTAAAAAAAAAAAAAATCTTTAAAAAAAAGAGCATCATGTGCCTGGGTGGCTCAGTGGGTTAAAGCCTTTGTCTTCAGCTCAGGTCATAATCCCAGGGTCCTGGGATCGAGGCCCACATCAGGCTCTCTGCTCAGCAGGGAGCCTGCTTCCTCCTCTCTCTCTGCCTGCCTCTCTGCCTACTTGTGATCTCCTCTGTCAAATGGATAAATAAAATCTTTAAAAAAATAATAATACATAATAAAAATGAAAATGAAAATGAAAAAAAGAGCATCTGCCTTCGACTCAGGTCATAATCTCAGAGTTCCGGAATCAAGCCCCAAATGAGACTCCCTGCTCGGTGGGAAGCCTGCTTTTCCCTCTTACTCCCCCTGCTTATGTTCCCTTTCTAGCTGTGTTTCTGTCAAATGAATAAAATATTTAAAAAAGAAAAAAAAATTGGGGCACCTGGGTGGCTCAGTTGTTAAGCATCTGCCTTCAGCTTGGGTCATGATCCCAGAGTCCCTGGATTGAGCCCCGCATGGGGCTCCCTGCTCGGCAGGAGGCCTACTTCTCCCTCTTTCACTCCCCCTGCTTGTGTTCCCTCCTAGCTGTGTTGTTTCTGTCAACAAATAAAATCTTAAAAAAAAAAAAAAAAAAAAAAAAGCAAAGAGGGGAATAAATAATGTGCATTTGCAATACTGATTCCATGGTACTTTATTTTTTAGTGAGCTAGATGACCGGGGATGACCCAGAGAAGTACTCATTCAAAACACCTGCTTTGAATTCTATTTATTTTAATTAATTTGAGTTGTTACATTTTAAAAATCATTTGTAAGGTGCTCTTGTCCACTCTATCATTCCTTTGCACCTCTGTATGAATTATATTTGCTAAATCACAGCAACACAAATCAGGAAGGGCAATTTTTTTTTTGGTAATGAGAAAAGGGGAATTTAAAACAACAAATCTTCAGGGTAAATGATAACAAAAGCACACACAAGAGAGATGTTTGAAGACACAGAGGATGTGAAAGTGATGCTGAGTCTGAGTTAAAAAGAAATTACAGCTAAAAAGCTGCAGAATCAGTTCTCCTTAAATTCTGCAAAAGCCAGTTAATTCCTGTCCTTTCTCTCCTGGGAAAAGCTTTAAGGATTAAAGAAAATAGGAGGATATACTTACTTGCAGCCTTCCCCATCCCTCTTTAATCGTCAATAGGGAAGTTTCACAATATATGGGACTATTAAATCCCAGGAATGTTGAAGGGAATTTTCTCCCTAAAAATCATAGAATTTAGGAGTAGAAGAGACATGAGAAATCATCTAGTTCAACTCTCTCATTTCAAAGGTAATGAAACCCAGGAGGGAAATGACTTGCCCAAGATGATACAGCTCTCAGTGGCCAGGTCTGACTCCTAGTCTAGTGCTATTTTACCAAGATGTCCTGGTAAAATGCCAGGGGTCTAAAAGCCTTAGAAACCACAGGTGAATAAATCTTACTTCTCATGGAGTAGTGATCCAAATGCAATAAAACCTGTTAAATTTCACGGTCAAAAGTGGTCGATTAAATAAGGGTGCAATTACAAAAGTCTCTCAACCAGGATACAAAAATTTACCTTGGTTGCCTCAAGACACCATACTAGTTCTCAACAAGGTAAAACCAAAGCCACCATAAATCATTTGGCTTTTAGGATAGCTTTAGTTTTTATGGAGCAAATAACGTATTATTGTAAAAGACTTTAAGAAAATGATTCACAAAACTTACTGTAATTATTTTGAGAAGTTGCTTAAAGAAAAGAGCATTGAAAAAATATTCATCAGTAAACGAGAATGCAGTTTTCCAGCTAAAAGACTTCAACTGCCTCATTTAACTTTTATAATTGGTCATATCTAATATGGATTTACACACTTTTAGATGAATATCTGGGTATGACCAAGCAGTTTACTATATTACATAATAGAACATTAAGATCACATCAAACCAAGCTAATACCGAGAATTAATAACTTATCAAACTTCTAAACTTTCAAAATTTGGCAGATAAATTAGTAAGTCAAATTTTACATATTCTCATCTAGAAGCATAATGCAATACAGACAGATATGCTCATGATGATAACATGCTGCTATGCAAAGCAACTCAAGGAAATAGAGGTTCAAGTTTAATAATGTGGTTTACAACCTCCAGCAAAATTAATCATAATTAGTTAAACTTTGTAGAAATATAATAAACTAGACTTGATAAATTCAGCAGCAAACAAGAAGCACTTCTGGTTAATATTTGAATCCCATACTACATTTGCTCAAAACACAAAAGCTGTGTCTTAATACTGATAATTATCTTTTTTAGCTTAAACACAAAGAACTTAAGAAATCTCCATTTGAGTATCCATGATGTCTTATTACGGGACGCTTCTCTTCGTTTCTAAACATAACCCAGTTGGTATACTTTGCCATTTAAGACAACATGTAACTCTGAAGTCCAAGGAAAGATTAAAGGTAAACACATCTTTTATTATACACTAATAAATTTGAAAACTACAGGCTTACACAAATTTTGAGCTCTTCAAGAAATCTATTTTTTCTATGCATCTTTGTTTTCATTTGAAGGTAGGCTAATCCTTCAGTTTTTCTGTATTCCTCCAAAGAGAAAACTTTTGCTTAGTATTCTGAACCAAGAGGGCAATTTAGCAATTTAAAGAAAGTTTTATACAAAAAAAACACATCCAGACTTTTGAAAAGCAGCTAAATTTAACCTCAACGACAAAGCCTAATAAGACAGACATATTAAATTATCTTCAAATATCACTTGTCCTTAGAGACATGATTTTAAATTCAAACAATGAACAAGGATTAAAAATGAACAGAACTCGGAAACTTCCTTGCTCTGCACAATATAATTTTTCTTCTCTTAAAAGATAGTTTTAACCACTGCTGAGATGACAATGACAAACAGAATAGTAAACCAACTTTATTTATACACTTAAAATACTGATCTATTTGAAATACTCTTAAATCCCAAAGACCTTAGTATAAGATTTTGGTTTTATTTAAATCAAGTTTATCAAGTTTTAGTGGCTCTCACTAAAGAGGCTTAAGAATATAAGCAGGATTATCAGTGGCTTTTTCCTACAACATAATTACTTTTTGTTTTAATCAGACAGAAATGTCTCCAGTCTTCCCTTTACCACACGTACCCAACTGTGTTTGTCATCAACAAACAGAAAAAATCACTTTAAGGTGTTCAATAAAGAATTGGGTAATTCTAGAACATTCAGCTCTGCAACATACAAGGGACATCAAACAGTGCTCATTCTCCTTCCCAGAACCACATCAAGCCTCTTCCGTTCACTAACTACAAAAAAGCAAACAAATGCTAAAACCAACTTATTATGAGACATACCAAAAGAATGAGGGGAAAAAAAAAAAATCAAAAAAATTTCTTGTGAAAATATTAAGTAAAATACTCTAAACTTGAGAAAATATATTCTGAAATATGAATTAGAATAAAAACACCCTTTTGCTATATGCAAAATTATCACTGCAGTCAAATGTGGCTTTATATTCAGTGATCTGATCATTATCTCTAGGCTATTTAAGACATGAACAAAATCATTTGTAACATGACTACTTTCATTTGGTACATTATCAGAACTTTCTGTTTGGGATCAGGGAGCCAAATAAATACAAAGTATCAGGGTGCCTGGGTGGCTCAGCTGTTAAGTGTCTGCCTTTGGCTCTGGTCATGATGCCAGGGTCCTGGGATCAAGCCCCTCATTGGGCTCCCTGCTTTGCGGGAAGTCTGCTTCTCCCTCTCCCACCTCCCCTGCTTGTATCCCCCCTCAAATAAATACAAAATATCATTTTTGATAAGCAGAGGACAAAAAGATACAGCTCTTCACTCCTTAAATTAACAACAAATTCCATGTCTTTATCTACAAAGGTTTATTCTTTTAAAAGCCAAACCACAGACTCCTGCTTTATTTGTTATTATTTTAACAAATAGCTACCAGTTTTTTTAGATCAAAATGACTGCTAATCATAGTCTTGACTATGCTTCACTATTCACTTATTTCTGTTGTTTGAAGAATAGTGGATTCAGAGGGGAAAAAGAAAATCACGCATCTTCTTCCATAGTATAAAAAATCAAGTCACTTCTCTTTAGAGGAGCTCTCAGCTTCTGAAGAGCTATGAAAGCCTTTTTAAAAACGTATACAACAAAGACCTCTATGAAAACTTTAAATGGGTTCAGAGCCATCCTGATTATGTTTTAGAGTATGTTGGCAATTTGCACCCCATGTTATTTTGCTTCTCTGAAACAGTGGTCATAGTTTCACACCATTTCTTCAGAACATTTTAACTTGTAGCAACCATACATCTTATTCTCGAGGAATGGAGTGGAAAAATGAGGCTGCAATATTAACAGACTAAGTTTTCTATAGAATGGCAGAACAAAAAAATCTTCTATTATCACCGCACATAGATACTGACAATTCATCTACTACTTCCTTAACAGTAACTCACATTGTTAGTGGATACGCAGCTTTGTCTATAGCGTGACAAAATGGTTACAGGATAATCTTTCTGTTGTTGTTAAGATCTTAATTCACTTTATTAAATGATGCACGAATCGGGAAACATCCCATCTAACAAGTAGGTGGGAGCACCTATGGAACACTCTTAAAATCAAAATATATTGGCTCATCGTTTCCCATTTTAGCAAAGTCTGATATTGACAGTATGCTGATTTCCAAGTAGTCACTGCCTTAGTTTTTCTTAAATATTAACTTGCAATTTTATGTTGACACTATTTTTTAATAGAAATTTATATTACAATTTGAGTTATTTCCTTCTTTTATGTTATCAACTAACTCTTTTTTTTCTCCAAAATTATTTCTCTCCAAATTAGTATAGGGTAAATTGTCCCACCTGTGGAATTCTCAGAAGATTCTGCAGAATTTGATTCAGTGCCAGTTTTGTCTTTCAAGGTCTGTTTAGGAAGAGTCTCGTCTCTACTTTCTTGTGCTTGGCTTTCTTCCTCCTCCTCCTCACCATCTGGAAACTCCCACTGAGACTCGCCCGACTGTTCGTTTACATAGAAATATCGTCTATGATCCCTAAATTACAAGAAAGAAAACACATGTTTTAAGACCCATTCTCCTACAAAGACACTTCCACTTGGTCCTGTCCCAGGACAGCAGTCTGCTCTCACAGGGACGAACCTCTTCTTAATGGACTGCTATTCACAAAGGCAACAAAGAGCTTTGACAATTGAGAATGAAGAACCAAGGATAATTCAAAGCTATTTGCACTGCCAGCAGCTCTGTGAATACAGCCCTGAGCCCTCTCATTCCAACAGATGACTTAGAAAACACCTCTCACACTTTTTTTTTTTTTTGCCAATGTTTAACAGGGTTTCAAGTTTCATTAACGAAGGGACTCAATCTCCTAGAACACTAATTTCCCCTCCAAAGAAGAGAACAACGAAGTTTGCGAAAGGTGACTCTTCCCCTCTTGGACCGTGGAATTCACATTTCATACTCTTGATATCAAACACAGTGAAAGCTAAAGAGAGGGAGAGGATCTGGGAGCTGAAAAATAAAAGAGCAAAGATTTCAAATAACGAAAAAAAAAATCAAGAAAAGCCAAATATAAAAAGAAATGTTTTCATCTGACCTGCTGGCAGAAGATAGTAATCTTGTTCTTCATTCACATCTTCAGGCACGAAGCTTTCCTTAACTTCACCGAGGTTAATCAGGAGTAGTTGCTTCCAGAGGTCCTGTAAAGCGCACAGAGCTCTCGCATGCGCTTAACCCCCAAGCCCGCCCTACTCCGTGCAACAACACTCTGGAGAGTAAAAACCAGCTTTGTCCATCTTGGGAAAAAATCCGTTACATGGAACACTTTAAACATTGCTTTTTGTTTCTCCTTGTGGCTGGCCCAGACTCTGTAAGTGCTTGCGGTGCTTTGCCTGCCCAGCACCGCTAACCGCAGCTGCTCTCAGTCTCCAGACAGGCTGTCATGTCGTCAGGTGGTGGTGATCACAAATCATGTCTGAGATGTCAAAGGTGAAAGGTGAAAAGGGGAGAAGAGTGCGTACCTGTCCCAGTGGCAGGACCAGCCTTTAGGAGTGGCGTTTATTTCATACTGTTTTAGTTGTTCTGCTGCATCCTGAAGTTTTCGTTTAAGGTAGTTTCCATTAAGAGCCCCTTCCCTCCAGTCTGCAATCCGAGTCTAAAATCAACAAATGGAGAAATAAGTTAAAGACTTCTTGTTATGTCAGGAGGCAAAAGTAAAAGGAAGATGCTTTCTGGTCCATAACTGTATTGCTATATTCTCACAAAAAATAAAGTAGACCAAACAAAAAACCTGTCTTAATTTCATAGAAAATCTTGTTTGTTCAGTGGAGTTCTAAAAAATGAGACTGGACTCTGGTACTCCAGTACTTTTTACACTACCAACTCTCCAGTATCTATGAAAATGAGTAGCAGTTTTGTTCTCCCCTTTGGACTATATTAATTCTCCAGCAATTTTACCTTCGTTTGGTAAATACTTCATTCCGTTCAATATACTGTTCTTCATCAAAAACAAAGGTTCAGTCCTCAGGGAAGTCAGCTTACTACAGGAAGAGCACCTTACTAAACTGTAACCTGCCGTGCTATAAACTATGCAGGTTACAAGTAAGACTCAGAACCTTTCTTCTTTTTTTGAAGACTTTAAAGACTTTATTCATTTACTTGGGGAAGAGTGAGTGAGTGAGTGAGCACGAGCAAGGGGAGGCGCAGAGAGACAATCGGACTTCCCACCGAACAGGGAGCCCAATGCGGGACTTGATCCCAGAACTAAAGGCAGATGCCCAACAGACTAAGCCACCCAGGTGCCTCCAGAACTTTTTTTTTTTTTTCAGATTTTATTTATTTATTTGACAGAGAGAAAACACAGCCAGAGAGGGACACAAGCAGCGGGAGTGAGAGAGGGAGATGTAGGCTTCCTGCCGAGCAGAAAGCCCAATGTGGGGTTCAATCCCGGAACTCCAGGATCATGACCTGAGCTGAAGGCAGTCACTTAACCAACTGAGCCACCCAGGAGCCCCTCCAGAACTTTTCTTAACAGATCTATAATTCTGTAGCGCTTCTAAAGTCTCTCAACATTACATGGCCTCATCTGATCACTATCAAAAGAATTTTGTCACAAAACAGTTCTATATTAAAATATATGCCCATGGGGTGCCTGGGTGATTAAGCGTCTGCTTTTGGCTCAGGTCATGATCCCAGGATCCCGGGTTATTAAATAAATAAACTCTTAACTGCTTCCCCCTCCCTCTCTGTCTTCCTCTCCGCCTACTTGCAATCTCTCTGTCAAATAAATAAATAAATAAGCAAACAAACAAATAAATAATCTTTAAAAAAATTTTAAATTATGGGCACCTGGATGGCTCAAAGGGTTAAGCCTTCCACTTAACTCAGGTCATTATCTCAGGGTCCTGGAATTGAGTCCCACATCAGGCTCTCTGCTCAGCAGGGAGCCTGTTTCCTTCCCCCTCTTCCTCTGCCTGCCTCTCTGCCTATTTGTGATCTCTCTGTCAAATAAATAAATAAAATCTTAAAATATATATATATGTATTTTTTTTGGGGGGGGCGCATGGGTGGCTCAGTCATTACCACCTGCCTTCGGCTCAGGTCATGATCCCGGAGACCCGGGATCGAGCCCCACATCGGGCTCCCTGCTCCACGGGAAGCCTGCTTCTTCCTCTCTCACTCCCCCTGCTTGTGTTCCCTCTCTGTGTTTCTCTGCCAAACAAATAAATACAAAAAAAAAAAAAAAAAGCAGAAAACCCCACACATTAAAAAAAAAGAGAGAGATTTTATTTATTTATTTGACAGAGAAAAAGATCACAAGTAGGCAGAGAGAACAGAGCTAACAGGCTCCCCACTGAGCAGAGAGAGGCCGATTTGGGCCTTGATCCCAGGACCCTGAGATCATGGCTTGAGCAGACAGAGGCTTTAACCCACTGAACCACCCAGGTGCCCCACAAAAAAAATTTTAAAAAAAAATTATTAATTTATTAGAGAGAGAGATAAAGTGGGAGAAGGGAAAGACAAGCAGACTTGATGCTGAATGCTGAGCCTGACGTGGGGCTCAATCTCAGTACCCTGAGATCACGGCCTGAGCCTAAATCAAGTCAGATGCACAACTGACTGAGCCATCCAGGTGCTCCCCCACCCCAAAACTTTTTAAAAAAAATATATGCCAAAAACCTTTTTACAAATTATTATTTTTTTACAAAGAGAGAGAGAGAAAGAGAAAGAGAGAGGGGGAATACAAACAGAAGAAGAGGGAAAGGGAAAAGCAGGCTTCCCACTGAGCAGGAATCCCAATGCGGGGCTTGATCCCAGGACTCTGGGATCATGACCTAAAGAACTAAGCCACCCAGGCACCCCAAAATATATGCTTACTAAAGGTGATATCAACACACAAAATCTCAGTATTTACCTTCATAATTATGTTTTGCTTTAGCTAAACAGTTTTATTTCCTGGTTTGGTGGTTCAAATATGCACCAATGTTAAAAATTTCAATTTAGGATTAAAACAAGACAGGGTAGCTGGGTTGCTCAGTTAAGCATCTGCCTTAGGCTCAAGGCCACGATCCCAGATGGGATCGAGTCCAGAGTTGGGCTCCCTGCTTAGCGGGGAGTCGCTTCTCCCTCTGCCCCTCTCCCCTGCTTGTGATCTTGCTAATAAAATCTTTTAACAAGTAAAACAAATGCCTCACATATACAGCATTTTACTCAATGAAACAACTATACCAAAAATGGCTAAATTACCTCAGTCTGTAGGAGCAGCACATGAAAGTTGGAGATGGACTGTCTATTAATGCCTAGGAATTCAAATTTACTTGTCAGGGTATTTGCCAGTTCTCCAATCTGAAACTGTAATGCAAGAAAGGAAAAAAAGGAAGAAACAAAATTGAATCAGCAGTATTTTCTGTATTATGTAAAATCTTTCATTTATTCTTAAATAGGCTAAAAAAAGATGGCTCTGCCTAGAAACAGCCCTTCTTAAACAGCTGCATCTAAAGAGTTACGTGGAGAAGATAAGATTCTAATTTAAGTAAACTACTTCATATAACAAGTGATAAATAATGACACTAGAGAAATTAAATGTAAATGTACTCTGAGACAACTCAGGATTCAACATGTGTAGATAGATGTTAAATGATACAAGTCCCAATAGTGTCCAAACTATCTCTTATGCATTACTGCTTTTACTACCTACACACTGCACAGAACTAATTCTCCCAGTCCCTTTCACATAGTCATACACTAGTCAGTGATTGGATCAACTTTCAGGTCAAAAGAATGTGCTAAATATAATTTTTCCAACAGACCATCCTTAAAGAGCCTCATGTAGTAGTCCAATTCTCATGATATTGCGCTTGAAATAAAACTGGAACCAAACTTACCTTTGTCTAAGGCCAAGTAGGTCACGAAGGAATTAAATCTGTAACTTTTAGGCTCTTCAGTTTTTTCAAACTAGAGAAAGCCTACATTTGATAAGCTGTTGCCTTCAAATGAAGACTTTTTTTTTTTTTTAAAGATTTTATTTATTTATTTGACAGAAATACAGCTAAAGCGGGAACACAAGCAGGGGGAGTTAGAGAGGGAAAAGCAGGTGGGTTTCCCACCAAGCAGGGAGCCCGATGCAGGGCTCAATCCCGGAACTCCGGGATCATGACCTGAGCTGAAGGCAGTCGCTTAACCAACTGAGCCACCCCGGCGCCCTGCGAAGGCTTAACTTCTAAGAAAGCAATTAAAGCATTTAGAATTTTAGATAATTTCTCTGAACAAGCCTTATAACTCAATATTTCACCCTAAAATATGACCTTTTCACCTACCTACATAAAGGACTTATGTATGGAGGTAAGTAAAAATCACTGTACTTGCTAATAAAGGATGTAATTTACTTTTTTTTTTAAAGATTTCATTTATTTATTTGAGAGAGAGAGAGAGATCACAAATAGGCAGAGAGGCAGGCAGAGAAAGAGGGGGAAGCAGGCTCCTCACTGAGCAGAGAGCCTGATGTGGGACTCAATCCCAGGACCTGAGCTCATGACCTGAGCCGAAGGCAGAGGCTTAACCCTCTGAGCCCCCAGGTGCCCTATAAAGGATGTACTTTAATGGATGCCCAATTTAAAAATATTTGTCAGGCTATATTAAATAATATACATACTTTCAAATCCTGTTCTTCTTCTTTAGGCGCTGTTTGTACTTTTATCTTCTCTGGAGATTCTTCTACTTCCATCTCTTTGTCTGAATTCTCGTCTATTTTTTCTGAAGTGTCAGCACCAATTACTACAAAAGAAACCATGTGAAATTAAATAAAAGGACCAATACTAATGTAGTATCCCACATACGCTTTCTCATCCCTGTAAGCAGAGATATCTGTAGTTATTCTTTTTCCTTTGCCTGTTTTCCTTATTAAAGAAACCCTAAGACTTATCTACCTGTCTTTATAAAGTCAAAAAACTTTATCCTTTATAACCACCTTTTTTTTTTTTAAAGATTTTGAGAGAGTGTGCATCAGAGGGGAGAAGGTCAGAGGCCTGATCTGAGCCGAAGGCAGTTGCCCAACCGAGCCACCCAGGCGCCCATATAACCACCTTTCTTATAATGTCTGTAAATAACACTTAATTAGTTTTACACTACCCTGCAGTCTCTGCTTTCTCTTTCTCCATCTGTATTTTTTTCTCATCTTCTATTCCAGAATGCCACTGCTTTAATTACTTTTAAAGGCTATATACCAAACCTAGGATCTATAAGGGTTCTTTATGAATTGGGTTTTGAAAAAAAGGCTTTCAAAATCAGAGGAACATTCATTTTAAACTACCTGAAATCCCTATTTTTTCCCTTTTTTTTTCTTTTTTAAAGACCAGTGCTTGGTATAAAGATTTTATTAATTTGAGAGAAACATAGCTAGAAAGGAAACAAAAGCAGGGAGAGTGAGAGAGGGAGAAGCAGGCTTCCCGCCGAGCAGGGAGCCCGATGCAGGGCTTGATCCCAGAACTCCAGGATCATAACTTAAGTCGAAGGCAGACGCTTAACAAATGAGCCACCCAGGCGCCCCTCATAACAATCTTTATTGGGCCCACCTACTCTTCTGGTTGATGTCTGTTGGTGGGAATCTTCAAAAGAAAAAAAGGCTTACCATGAACTTAAATGGAGTAATAGATATGAACTCTGTTATGGTTGCTTACCATTTGCTTACCAAACTAACCCACATATACTCTATAAATCATTCCGTTATGAGGCTGTCATTTAAAAAAAAAAGTAACCAAATTTAAGTTCTTTCTTGACTCTGGTTAATCCTTGATCTAAAGAAGTAATGTGACTTTTGTATCACTTTCAACAGCTTTTATTAACCTATAAGTTTATCTTTAGTACATAACCTCATCATATAATGGTCTTGCACTTTATCATTAATATTCCTTCTGCATTTTTAAATTGAAACTAACTTCTCTCACTTATTAGTTTGTAATTCATCAGACATCTTACATTTGGTGGTAGGTACAAGAATTAAATAATTTATAGCACCATTAGAGCTCTAAGACTAGAATATATATATATTTTAAAAATTGTATTTATTTGAGAGAAAAAGAGAGACCAGGAGCAGGTGGAGGGGCAGAGGGAGGAGAGAGAGAAGCATATTCCACACTGAGCAGGGAGCCCACTGAGGGGCTCCATCCCAAGACCCCAAGATCATGAGATCCGAAGTCAGATGCCCAACCAGCAACCACCCAGACATCCCTAAGAGTATTTTAGAGGACAATTAGGATCTATCAAATTAAAATGTACATACCCCTTGACCTAGCAACCCATCTCTAGGAATCTCCTAGTCCTCGTCCTAGCAATATATCTTATGACACTAAATCTACATAAAGATATATATATATATATCGGATATATATATATATATCAGAATGTTTATTACAACACTGTTTTTACTGTTAGGTATGATAATAAACATAAAGAATGAAGTAACCACTCAAGTAACTATAACCCAGCATTATGGAGGGCTATCACTGGTACTTCTGAAGTTCACAGTGCCTCTGCTATCATGTCCACATCAGACATAATCATCTCTACCCCAATGGTGCAAGCACCTTCCTTTACTTTCACCATGGCTAAGTCTTTAAACACAGTATTTTTGCTTATTTTCTAACTTATATAAACAGAATATTAACATTATGTATTCTCCTGTAGCTTTTTTCAACCTTGTTTCTTATTATAATCATGTTGATACAATACTAACTGTAGATCGTTCATATTTCACTGAGGTTTAGTATTCACTGGTGGCTCAGCTGGTTGGGCATCTGCCTTTGGTTCAGGTCATGACACGAGGGTCCAAGGATCAAGCCCCGCATCGAGCTTCTCAATCTCCCTCTGCCCACCCACTCTCGGTCTGTGCAACATTATTTTAAAGAGTTAAACTTGGACACAACTTAAATGTCCATCGATGGAGAAGAGTTAAATGAAAATACCTATGCCATTTAGTAGTTAAAAACAGTAACTTTGGGGCACCTGAGTGGCTCAGTTGGTTAAGTGGCTGCCTTTGGCTCAGGTCATGATCCCGGAG
The DNA here is from genome assembly GCA_004023965.1 of Spilogale gracilis. Lineage (NCBI taxonomy): Eukaryota > Metazoa > Chordata > Mammalia > Carnivora > Mephitidae > Spilogale > Spilogale gracilis. The sequence goes on from PITA01010280.1 coordinate 36,062, forward strand.
ACCCAGGATTGAGCTCCACATCGGGCTCCCTGCTCGGCGGGAAGCCTGCTTCTCCCTCTCTCACTCCCCCTGCTTGTGTTCCCTCTCTCATGTATTTCTCTCTGTCAAATAAATAAATAAAATCTTTAAAAAAAAAAAAAGTAACTTTAAACACTTTAAGTTTAAAAAGTATGTTGCCTAACAATCTGTATGGTTAATCTCATCTGTAGCAAAAATTACACATGCACATGTATATATTATACATATACACACAACTAGAAATTGAATACAAAGGAAAAAGTCTAGAAGGATATAGTTAAAGGACAGAGAAAATAGACTTTTAGGGGTAAGGTATGACAACAGGGAAAAGATGAAGGGGGTCTTTTAGATTTCTACTTCATATTCTTCTATATTGCTGACTGTAAAGAAAAAAATTCAAGCAAGGATGTTTGCATGTACTTATTATTACTGTTGTTTTTTGTTTTTTAACCATAAGGTATAAAGGATCTTCTGTTAAATACACATAATTAAAGTTTAGTGCTCAATCTTACTGCTAATCTTCCACTACAGAATTAAGGCCAAATGGAGATTAAGATATTGGTTTTTTCTTTTTTTCAATTTTATTTATGAGAGATGGTACAACCCAGGCAGAGGGAGAAAGATTCCCCACTGAGTGGGGAGCCCCATTTGGGACTTGATCCCAGCACCGTGGAATCATGGTCTCAGCAGAAGGCAGACACTTAACCGACTGAGTCATCCAGGTGCCCCAAGATATTAGTTCTGGCAACAGATTGAAAAGCCATAGCAGGGTCTTTTCTACATTAGCCTGCACAGAGATAAGCTGGGTCCTCATGAAAGGACCAATCCATCTACAACCAACCAAAGGCTGGGCAACTAGTACACAAAACACAAACAACAGAGAGATGAGACTGGGCTTGCCACAGGTGATCCCTGCCTGACTTGCTTACCAACTATAATCAATGAGCTAACGAGAGCCCGTGGGCTTTATACAGATCAAGACTACTGTAGCAGGGGGGAAAAAAAAGATTACTGTAGCAGGATTTTTTAAAAAGGGGGGAGTCAATCTTTCTTTTCTGCTTTTGAGGGAGAGGTAGTCCCCAATCAGTAGTGAATCTACAACCCAATGGATGGCAACTCTTAACTCTTACTCTTCCACTAGAGAGAGCAGAAAAAGGAGAGAAGTGCATTTCCATAAAAGGATTAAGTGTTATCTCCCTTCTTTTTGCTGGAGAGAAAACCAAAAGAGGGAAAAAATTTTCCTTCTATATGCTTTTTTTTTAAAAGATTTTATTTATTAAAAAAAAATATTTTATTTATTTGACAGAAAGAGACAGCAAGAGAGGGAACACAAGCAGGAGAGGGAGAAGCAGGCTTCCTGCTGAGCAGGAGCCTGATGCGGGGCTCGATTCCAGGACCCTGGGATCATGACTTGAGCCGAAGGCAGACACTTAACAGCCACCCAGGCGCCCTAGCTCTATACCTTTCAATTCTGAAAGTAAACATGAATTACCAGTTTCTCCATTTTCTGGAGTCTCTCGTCCAGTTTTGCTAGAACTCCGACTGGTAGATTCTGGACTTGTACCTCGAACAAACATCTTCCATTTCCCCCTTTTAGACATAAGTCTACGCATTCCATCCTGAGATGCTGGCTGGCTGATGTCAGAACATGGACTAGACCCTGACACACTACCATCTCCTTCCTCCAAGGCTCGTAGCTCTGCCTAAAGAGGAATATGACAATAAGGTTAAGAATGTCATTAGCTTAAAAAAAAAAATGTCATTAGCTGTTTATCAACATTTAAGTACTTGTGAATACCAAGAATGATAACCACTTAATATGAGAATTAAAATCCTTTGAGGACAGGAAGTATTTCTTAATACACTTTTCCCTCAGAGCCAAGCATTATGCACATATTTTTTATCAGTATCCAGTAAATGCTTATTCATTATTGCAGTTAAAAAATACCGACTTGAAGGAGCTAGGTCCTAGAGATCCACTGAGACAACTTTTCCAATATAAGAACACAATAGATAAGGTTGAACTTAGCCTGTCCCTCTCCATAGCTTCAAAATTTTCAAAGTGGGGAAAGCTTCAAGAAGATGTTACTGTTGTAACACCCATTAAGATTCTGCTTCATACTCAAAGTAGTAGACGAAACTGTTGCAAGAAAAATCATGGCAGAAGATAGGTAAAAATTAATTTCTCAATTAGGAAAGTTTCCTGTGGACCATTTTTTTTTTTTTGGAAAGGAAAAGCACACTAAATCACTGGTTCCCCTTAATCTTACAAGGCCCATTTAACTATGTGAACAATCCCACGGGTAATCACTGGAAGTCAATCTGTACTTTAACCGTCGGATTAAAAACCACGTTACCATCAAGAATTTACAATGTTTATTCACTAAGAAGCTGAATAAAAAATACACTATTCACTGTATCCAGCTACCTTTAAATCAGAGCAATATCAGTTTTTATTAGCTGTCAACTATCAAAAGCACCATCAGGAACCAAAAGAACTACAACTCCACAGTTCAAGTTTTTACTGCATAAGCTTTGAACATATCTAGCAAAAGGTTAAGAAAAACAAAATCCCAATTATGGCAGTAAACTGAGTACAATGATCTCAGAGTCTAACAGTACTGAAAGAGAAAAAGCATATATCAAAAGCTTCAAAATCTTACTTTTTTTCTTTCCAAAACAAGCTCCAGCTCAAGGGTATCTTGTTCCTCTTCTTCCTCACTTTCTCCAGATTGAACAACACTGCAAAGATCCTCCTGAGAAGGGTCTTCCATGTTGTCCAATGTAATTTCCTGTGGTTTTACTATTACTGTTGCCTCTTCTGCTGTTGTACTTGTTTCTTTCACTTCTGAGACTGGCTCTGCTTCTTTACAAATTACTTTTCTTCTCCATCTCTCTTCTTCCTCTTTTATTCCCTCAGGCAACAAAGGAGCAAGCAGTGATGCTGCCACCCCTTTCTTCTCCTCCTCACTATTTGAGAGGGCCTGAATTCCTTCATTTACTTCCTATAAAGAATAAAATAATCTCATTTATCTTAAAAGAAAAAAAAAAACCCTCACCTGAATATATATTCTATTTGTTCACGCCAAAAATGACTGTATTTTTTTTTTTTAAAGATTTTATTTATTTGACAGAGAGAAACACAGCTAGAGAGGGAACACAAGCAGAGGGACTGAGAGAGGGAGAAGCGAGCTTCCTGCCAAGCGGGAAACCCGATGTGGGGCTCGATCTCGGGTCTCTGGGATCATGACCTGAGCCGAAAGCAGTTGCTTAACCAACTGAGTCACCCAGGTGCCCATGACTGTATTTTTCAATCATGGGATATTCTTTTTTCTTTCAGAAGATTTTATTTACTTATTTGAAAGACTGAGAGAGAGTGACAGCACATGCATGTGTGTGAATGTGCAGAGGGAGGGGTAGATGGAGAGGGAGAAGCAGCAGACTTTCTAGTGGGCAGGGAGCCTGATGTGGGACTTGATCCCAGAACCCTGGGACTGTGACCGGAGCCAAAGGTAGATGCTTAACCAACTGAGCCACCCAGGTACTCCCATAATCACTGGATAGTTTTTTGTTTTTCTGTTTTAAGATTTTATTTATTTGACACACAGAGAGAGAATTTGAGTGCATGGGCAGGGGGAATGGCAGGCAAAGGGAGAAGGAGAAGCAGGCTCCCCACAAAGCAAGGAGCCCGGCGTTGGGCCAGTTCCAGGACTGGGATCACGACCTGAGCCGAAGGCAGACGCTCAAGCACCTGAACCACCCAGGCGCCCCTATCACTGGATATTCTTTTTTTTTTTTTTTAAGATTCTATTTATTTATTTATTTATTTTAAAGATTTTATTTATTTATTTGAGAGAGAGACAGGCAGAGAGAGAGGAGGAAGCAGGCTCCCCACTGAGCAGAGAGCCTATGCGGGCCTCGATCCCAGGACCCTGAGATCATGACCTGAGCTGCAGTCAAAGGCTTTAACCAACTGAACCACCCAGGCGCCCTATCACTGGATATTCTTAAAAACCACTGACAATCAACAGATTAGTAATATGTTTGTACCATTTTCCTTACATGAATATAATGCAAATATTGTTACTTTAGGCAAGGAGCATTTGAACTACAACCTAGTTCTGGATGGGATTCATACATACCCTTCAAGTCTAATGGCAAGTTAGCAGAAGTAGAATTCAAAAATTAAGTAAGATCTAAGTTTTGTCACCTCAACATGTAACTGGATAATCTCCACCCTTCGGTATAATAACAACTTCACAGGTGCGCTAGAAAGGTGATTTAGGGCGCCTGGGTGGCTCAGAGGGTTAAGCCTCTGCCTTTGGCTCAGGTCATGATCTCGGGGTCCTGGGATCGAGGCCCGCATCAGGCTCTCTGCTCAGCTGGGAGCCTGCTTACCCCTTGTTCTCTGCCTGCCTCTCCACCTATTTGTGATCTCTCTCTCTGTCAAATAAATAAATAAAATCTTAATTAAAAAAAAAAAAAAAGAAAGAAAAGAAAGGTGATTTAGAGGAAAGTAAAATAATTCTTTTTTTTTTTTTTTTTTTTTTTAAGATTTTATTTATTTGACAGAGAGAAACACAGCCAGAGAGGGAACACAAGCAGGGGGAGTGAGAGAGGGAGAAGCAGGCTTCCCGCCGATCAGGGGGCCCGATGTGGGACTCGATCCGGGTCTCCGGGATCATGACCTGAGCCAAAGGCAGTCGCTTAACCAACTGAGCCACCCAGGTGCCCCGAAGAAAATAAAATAATTCTAAAATGAAATGTGTAATTAAACTTAAAAGTGCCCATTCCCTTCACTGGGGTATTATTTAGTCTACTCCCCTCCTAAAGTTATAAAGAGACAAATTATTCTGAAAGTATGTACGTATGTATGTATATGCATTTATTTTTACATAGGCTCCACACCCAACATAGAGCTTGACCTCACAACCCTGAGATCAAGAGCCGCATGCTCTACTTACTGACTTGAGTCAGTCAAGTGCCCCATGAAAGTACTTTTTACTATACTCCCCATTTAAACTCATCATTTAAAATTCAAGATAAATTAAAATTCAAGAATACATGCTACTGGATACTTGTCTTACTTATGAAGCTATATAAAAGTGCTCATTTTACTACGAGTTTTTAATTTTTAAGGTAGCTTATCATTTTACCAAAAAAAAAAAAAAAAGAAAAACAAAAAAATCTCATGTGGGGTTCCTTAAGTAGAGCCATTCTGAAATGGCTAAGGAGATCTGAAGCCCTGCCTGCTGCTACCACATCCCTCACAATGACCCAGTGAGCCTCTGTGGCACCCTACAGTTCAAAAGAACCACTGAACTGGATAACTGTTATAAATGCTATATATTAAACATAAACATAAATAAAGCTTTAAGAATCAGCATTAATCCTTGTGGTGCCTGCTTGGCTCAGTCCTATTTCACATCTGGTTATAAAATAATAACAGACATCTCTATCTGTGCCAGAGCAACAGTCAAGTTCTTTAAGATTTGAAATAAGCAAATGAGGTTAAGTTGTAAAACTGACCTTTTTAACTTCTCGCTTGGCTATGACTGGTCCACTTTTACTACTGGAAACAGAAACATTTTTCTCCTTAGTATACACGTCTGTATTAGCCACAAAATTAGCTTCAGCAGTTGCTACAGAACTAAAAAACAAAACAAAATAAATATACATACACAAATACACACACACATACTTAGCAAGACAAACAGAAGGCAAATATTATCAACAAAAGATAATACTCTTACTTTCTTCTTAAGTAATTTCTTTTTCAAGTCTATTCTTACCTGGGCTGATAATGTTGTAATCCCTGTACCTGGGTGGCAAGATACTGGGGTAACTCCCAAGTCACTTCATTTGTTTGTGTGTTCCAGTAATAATAACATCCTGTGTTTTCATCCCACACTTCTTGCCAATCTCCCATCTCAATACCAACTAAAAGAAAATAAAACAAATTTTAAAACACAAATCATGGGCGCCTGGGTGGCTCAGTGGGTTAAAGCCTTTGCTTTCGGCTCAGGTCATGATCTCAGGGACTTGAGATCGAGGCCCATATTGGGCTCTCTGCTCAGCAGGGAGCCTGCTTCCTCCTCTCTCTCTGCCTGCCTCTCCGTCTGCCTACCTGTGATCTCTCTGTCAAATAAATAAATCTTAAAAAAAAACACAAAAAACAAAAAACACAAATCAGCACTGTTTCTCATCAACAGAACTAAAAAACAACCTACTGAATGGGGGAAGATATTTGCAAATGACATATCTGATAAAGGGTTAGCACCCAAAATATATAAAAAAAACTTCTATAACTCAACACCCAAAAACCAAATAATCCAATTAAAAATGATAAGAGATGATAAGAGAATGATGAGGCATAAGAGATGAACAGACATTTCTCCAAAGATGACATACAGAGGGGCAACACATAAAAAGATTTTCAACATCACTCTTCATCGGGGCAATGCAAATCAAAACTACAACAAGTGGATGCCTGGGTGGCTCAGTTGGTTAAGCAACTGCTTACAGCTCAGGTCATGATCCCGGAGTCCAGGGACTGAGTCCCACATCAGGCTCCCTGCTCTGCGGGGGTCTGCTTCTCCCTCTGACCTCTCTCTCCTCTCATGCTCTCATTTTCTCTGTTTCTCAAATAAAAGTAAAGTAAAATTACAAAAAAACAAGATATTGCCCCACACGTGTCAGAATGGCTAAAAGCAAAACACAAGGAATAGGTGTTGGTGAGAATGTGGAGAAAAAAAGGACCCTCTTACACTGTTAGTAGGAATGTAAACTGGTGAATCCACTGTGAAAAACAGTACGGAAGTTCCTCAGAAATTAAAAATAGAACTACCTTGTAAAAAAAAAAAAAAGAAAAAAGAACTACAAAGAACTACCCTATGGAATCACATTACTAGGTATTTATCCAAAGCACACAGAAACACTAATTTGAAAAGATAATATGCATCCCTATATTTACAGCAGCATTATTTATTATAGTCAAATTATGGAACAGCTCAAGTATCCATCAATAAATAAAGTGGTATATATACAAAATGGAATATTACTCAGCCTTAAAAAAGAATGAAGTCTTGCCATAACAACATAGACAGAGCTAGAGAATATAATGCTAAGCAAAATACGTCAGAGAAAGACAAATGCCATATGATCTCACTCACGTGGAATTTAAGAAACAAAACAAATGAGCAAAGGGGAGGAAAAAAGAGAGAGATAAATAAGCGAAGAAACAGACTCTTAGAGAACTAATGGTTACCAGACATGAAGTGGGGGTGGGGATAGGTGAAAGAGGTAATGGTGATTAAGGAGTGCACTTATCATGACAGCATCGAGTAATTGATAGAATTGCTAAATCACTATTATTGTACACCTGAAACTAACATAACACTGTATATTAGCTATCCTGGAATTAAAATTAAAAACCTAAAAAAAAAAAAAAAAAAAAAAAAGCGCACATATTTCTCCACAATTCTGACCTCTGCTCTCCCAAGTTAGCTCTAAAGCCATAACAATTTAACACAGGGTTTCTCAACCTTAACACTGTTAACATTTGGGCTGGATAGTTCTTTGATGTGGTGGGGGCAGTCCTATGTAGTGTTTAGCATCCCAGATCTTGGGCACCTGGGTGGCTTAGTGGGTTAAAGCCTCTGCTTTCGGCTCAGGTCATGATCTCAGAGTCCTGGGATCGAGGCCCGCATCAGGCTCTCTGCTCAGCAGGGAGCCTGCTTGCTCCTCTCTGCCTCCTTGTGATCTCTCTCTCAGATAAAAAAAAAATCTGGAGGGGGGCGCCTGGGTGGCTCAGTTGGTTAGGCGACTGCTTTCAGCTCAGGTCATGATCCTAGAGACCCAGGATCGAGCCCCCCAGGGGGTTCCAGCTTGGCAGGAAGCCTGCTTCTCTCTCTCTCAGTCCCTCTGCTGTGTTCCTTCTCTAGCTGTGTTTCTCTCTGCCAAATAAATAAATAAATAAAATCTTAAAAAAAAAAAGATCTTGGGGGGAAAAAAGCATCCCAGATTTTACCCACAAGATGCACTAACAATTTCCCACCCCCTGTTGTGACAGCCAAAAATGTCTTCAGACACTGTCAAATGTCCCCCGGGGGGGGTCCAACTCCTCCTTCCCACATCCTCTTTGTACACATAGCTTAAAAAAGCGGTTTGATAGTCTAAAAACATACCTTGAACCCCAAAAGAATTTTTAAAGTAACAGGAAAGGAATTTTTTTTGCAATTATTTTTCAAAATATACAATTGCGGGCGCCTGGGTGGCTCAATGGTTAAAGCCTCTGCCTTCGGCTCAAGTCATGATCTCAGGGTCCTGGGATCAAGGCCCACATCGGGCTCTCTGCTTGGCAGGGAGCTTGCTTCCTCCTCTCTCTCTGCCTACCTCTCTACCTACTTGTGATCTCTGTCAAATAAATAAATAAAATCTTTAAAAAATATATATATATATATGTAGACACAATTGCTTCTTTTTTTTTTTAAAGATTTTTTTTTTTTTTTTTTAAGATTTTATTTATTTGGCAGAGAGAAACACAGCGAGAGAGGGAACACAAGCAGGGGGAGTGAGAGAGGGAGAAGCAGGTTTCCTGCCGAGCAGGGAGCCTGATGTGGGACTCGATCCTGGATCTCCGGGATCATGACCTGAGCCGAAGGCTCAGTTTAACCAACTGAGCCACCCAGGCGCCCTAAAGATTTTGTTTGACAGAAAGAAACACAGCTAGAAAGCAAGCAAGCAGGAGTAAGAGGGGGAGAAGCAGGCTTTCCATCGAGCAGAGCCCGACGCAGGGCTTTATTTCGGGACTCCAGCATCATGACCTGAGCCAAAGGCAGACGCCTAATGACTAAGCTCCCCGGGTGCCCCTCAAAATACACAGTTACTATCGTAGTAAGGCTCAGAGAAAACAGCCCTCTTTATGATCTTCTAAACAGTATACTTTTTAAGATTTATTTATTTGAGAAAGAGAGTGCGCGCACAAAAGGGAGAAGATGAAAGAGAAAGGGAGAAGTCTCTCTAACCTAGCAGAAAGCCAGACATGAGTCTCGATCCCTCAATTCTGCGATCATGACCTCAGCCCAATGCAGGTGCTTAGATTAACCAACTGAGGCACCTAGGCGCCCCTAAACAGTGTACTTAAAAGACTAGAATCCTTGGGACGTCTGGGTGACTCAGTTGTTAAGCGTCTGCCTTAGGCTTGGATCACGATCCCGGAGTTCTGGGATTGAGCCCCGCTTCTTCCTCTCCCACTCACAGGGTTTGTGTTCCCTTCTCTCACTGTGTCTCTCTGTCAAATAAGTAAAATCTTTAAAAAAATACAATAAAAATAAAAATACCAGAATTCTAAAGTCTGGGGCTAAAGGATAGGGGTTTTCATCTTTGGGAATGTCAATGCCTAGAATACCTTTAACGATTGCATTTTAGGGGTGCCTGGGTGGCTCAATTGTTGAGCGTCGGCCTTCGGCTCAGGTCATGATCCCAGAGTCCTGGGATCGAGCCCCGCTTCGGGCTCCCTGCTCAGCAGGAAGCCTGCTTCTCCCTCTCCCACTCCCTCTGCTTGTGTTCCCTCTCTTGCTGTCTCTCTCTCTGCTCTCTCTGCCTAATAAATAAGTAAATTTTTTTTTTTAAAGATTTTATTTATTTATTTGACAGACAAAAAGAGATCACAAGTAGGCAGAGAGGCAGGCAGAGAGAGAGGAGGAAGCAGGCTCCCTGATGAGCAGAGAGTCTGATGCGGGCCTCAATCCCAGGACCCTGAGATCATGACCTGAACCGAAGACAGAGGCTTTAACCCACTGAGCCACCCAGGCGCCCAAGTAAAATCTTTAAAAATAAATAAATAAAAATAAAAAATAAAATAAAAACCAAAGGATCAAAAACAAAAAACAAACCAAAAAAACCCCCGAAGGATCAAACTTACCTCCTGCTAGTGAACACTGAGTATCATATTGCCACCCTGCAGTCTGAGTTGAGTCTGTTCCATTTGAAGTAGTAGAAGAAAGGGCAGATGTTGCTGATTCCTTTGGCTCTGGTCGAGGTGGAGTTGGAGGTGGAGCAGAAGCTCCTGCAGGAGCTGCAGGCTGAGGGGCTGTTATAGCATCAATCTCCTTTAGAATGAAAACATTAACAAATGCATTAATAACTTCAAAACCAGAAAACTGAAGAAATGATAATTACCATAAAAAAAAAATTCTAGGGGCACCTGAGTGGCTCAGTTGTTAAGCATCTGCCTTTGGCTTGGGTCATGATCCCAGGGTCTTGGGACTGAGCTCCGAGTTGGGCTCCCGGCTCAGCAGCAAGCCTGCTTTTCCCCCCTCCTTCTGCACTCCCCTATGCTTCTGTTCCCTCTCTCGCTGTCTCACTGTCAGATAAATAAAAAGTTCTAGGGGCACCTGAGTGGCTCAGTCAGTTAAGCAGCTGCCTTTGCCTCAGGTCATGATCCCAAAGTCCTGGGACTGAGCCCCTACATCAGGCTCCCTACTCAGCAGGGAGTCTGCTTCCCCCCCCCCCTGCTGTTTTCCCTGCTTGTGCATGCACACTGTCAAACAAATAAATAAAATCTTTAAAAAAAAAATTCTACACAATCAGTTCTCAGCTTCTCGAATCAAAACTCTCATCTTCCAATTATATAAAAGTTCCTCAAACCCTTCAATTCTCCATTTTTCTCCTCCTTACAACCTTTACAAAAAGAGAAGAGAAGAGAGTGGTGGGGAGGCACTAAGGAAGAAAGATGAGAGGGGAAAAGTAGGGAGATAAAAACACTGAGACTGACAAAATAGTAGGCTAACCACTTGAGATCCAGGTCCCAAAGCTGCTTCCATAACTAAAAACCCAAACAAAAGCACCACTAACCGCTAGGAAGTTGGCCAATGTACTATCAATATCAGCTGACTGGTTTCCATTTGCCTCTTTAGACTGTTCTGGTTTTTCTGAAACATCACTCTCATCATCATCACTGTCAGCGTACGCACCAAGTAAGCACAGACCTCCTAGAAGCAAAACGGTAAACAATGTTAATAACAATGCCAGTATGCCCCAGGAAGTACTCAAGTAAAAGTACGACATGGTTCTTCAGTCAGAGTTTACATTTACTTTACTTACAGATTAGAACACAACCTCAAAATAAATCATCACTGAACTACCACAGAGAGGTATAAATTATATTACGCACTCAGAGCTAATAAAATCATTCACATAGCTGCCCGACATCCTTCTCAAAATACACATTCACCTCACACTCTGTCAAAACAGCACATGGTAAATCTTGATTTTAAAACGTGTTGCTTTATGTGTTCATCTCAAACAAGCCAATTAGGGTTTAGTAGATGAAACAAAGAGATTCTTAAACTAAAAACCTTTTTTGAGTGATTTTTTCCTCAAACAAGAAGCAACAAATTATAATGGAATCCAAAGGCTGGAATCAAAGCAAACAACAAAAACCCAACAACTAATCATCAATGTCTTCCTCAAACTCAAGGTCTACCAGGCACGGACGCTGTGATGCTCCTATGCAAGCCATTTCCTTTTGTTCTACCTGTGGCCCCTCTAATGTTACAATTAAGCAAGCATCTGTATTCTTTTTCTAGATCATTTCATTACATTAAATGTTTTTTTCTAGATCATTTCAGTACATTAAATGTTAAACTCCAGGTAAACTTTTCAGCTACCAGTCAAAATTTCCCAGTATGTGGCAACATTCTCTGTTCTCAGTAAATATTTGGTAAATGAACAAATTTATCAGGAAGTAAAATATTTTAATTCCATAAATGTATTCATGAGATCACCAAAAAATAAAAGATCCTTCATTTATCATAGTTCAAATTCATTGCTTTAGTCATATAAATCTTGCCTTCGTTATTTTTAGTACATACGTAAGTTCTTGTACTAAATACCAATTTCTAAAATATTTAAAACTGATGAGGAAGATTTTTATTTTTTTTAATGTTTTTATTTTTTGATTTTTTTTCTGATTAGGAAGATTTTTTTCTTTTTTTTTTTAAAGATTTAATTTATTTGACAGAGAGAAACACAGCCAGAGGGGGAACACAAGCAGGGGGAGTGAGAGAGGGAGAAGCAGGCTTCCCGCGGAGCAGGGAGCCCGATGTGGGACTCGATCCCGGGTCTCCGGGATCATGACCTGAGCCGAAGGCAGTTGCTTGACCAACTGAGCCACCCAGGTGCCCCTTGATTAGGAAGATTTTCAAGTGGACATCCAACAATGTTCATTTTCCAGTTACCAAATATTTTATTTCTCATCATTTTGAGGCTTGTCAATTTTCCTGATTTTCTGAATAAGAGGTAATAGTCTAGTAAGGGTAGTAATACAAAAAGAGGCCTTTGTGTATGAAAAAAATCTGCACTTTAGGGGTGCCTGGGTGGTTCAGTTGGTTAAACGATTGCCTTCGGCTCAGGTCATGATCCCGGAGATCCAGGATCGAGTCCCACATCAGGCTCCCTGCTCGGCAGGAAACCTGCTTCTCCCTCTCTCATTCCCCCTGCTTGTGTTCCCTCTCTGGCTGTGTTTCTCTCTGTCAAATAAATAAAATCTTAAAAAAAAAAAAAAAATTTCACACTTTAGTATTCAGCACTGATATTTTTGGGTGGTGGAGAGAGGATGGGAAATTTATAAATACTTCATACAGACAATTATAATCATCTAGATCATTATTAGCCTTAATTCTACATCCTTTGGTAAAAGGTTCCAACCAGGTAAGTTGTACGGAATTATTACAAAATTCCCCAAGCAGGAGTAGGTAGCTCCCCAGACTCAAGGTTCATCTCACAGGTTAAGAGGTATAGCCAAGGTCCCACCTATTCCTTTTTCTCTACCTCAGAGCTTTTCACAGTACACACATCAAACCTCTTACAATCTAATAACATAATGACTATTAAATAGCAAAATAAATGAAAATGATTAAACCCAGTATTCTGGGGAAATAGACATACTTAATACTGTAGAGACAACATAAATTATTTCTTAAAAATAATCTGGTTACATATACCAACGCCCACAAAACTCTTCAAGTTTCTTCCAGCTACATAATCCCATTTTTGAGAATATAACCCCAAATTCAAAAATTTTTTTCAAAGAAAAATTAATCAGATTACAGGTTTACATGAAATAATGCTAAAGGGACAGAAAGTAATGCTAAAGGAATAGAAGCAAGATAAAAGCAAGTCATGATAATATGCATGTAAGTTCTAATCCACAAGAAAATTTAGTTCATCAATGATAAGGACCAGGCATGAATTTAGAGTAACACTGAAAATAAAGTCATAATTATGTAAAATTACTTAATTAAAAAAAAAATAAAACCTCACGGGACCTTCCCCAGACTACTACTGAGATGTTGTTTCTACTTAAAACCAGAGGAAACGGACATTCTTCAGAGCCATAATCCTTAGCAGTCTTTTTATTGCTGACTGTTCAAACCTCAATTTGCACATTAGGTAGAAAATTATTTCTTAGGTATATACCTTATTTATAAGGTTCAAACAGTAACTGTCTTATTTCTAGTAACTACAATATTTGAACAGTTTTAATCCTTTTGGTCATAGAAATTAATCAATAGGCTAAAAGTATCATAGTAGTCTACTGATCTAATTTCAAAGGCTACTGTGAATTTTTCCTTAGAATTTCACATGCATATTACCATAATGTTCTTCTGCATAAAAGTGTTAAATATGCTTGCTCTACTGCATTATAAAAACATATTTTAACAACTTTTTTTTTGAAGTGGCAAACGTGAGGAGAGAGGAACGAGTATCTATTATTTCAGGTGTATGTACATAGCAGAGACCTCTACAAACTAAAAAGAATAAAATTATTATCAGTTATAAGATATTTAGTACAAAACATATTTTGATCTTTCAAAATATATGAAGAAAAGAGAAAGCTAACATTCTTGGCATTTCCTGTATATTCGAATATTCCTTAATGCTTAAAAAATATTTAATAAGGGAAATTTTCAGGTCCTTGAGTATTCACTAGGTACTTCAAAGCACTGTGCTGGAAAAGAAATGCACAGAACTGAAGACATCCCTCATGTCTCTAAAGAACACCAAGCTAGCAGGAGTGCCAGAAAACTACAAAATAGCATTAGAAGAAAAGTAATACAAAGTATCTTGGGTACAGAGAAAAAGCAACAAATTTTACTTTGGTTAACACCAGCAAGCCCTCAGACACTAAACTTTAGTTACTTTTATTTTCAAAAATTTTAAATTTCCATTTTATGGGAGAAATGAAAGTTAGCAACACGGAAGCATTCAACAACATATTTTATATACAAACCCAATTTGATCCTAATGAAAGTAAGACCTTGTAGAAAACATGAAAAAAAATTGTACCTGTTGCTTTAACGGCTGTAGGTCTAGCGGTCATGACTGGTTTGGGAGGATTCTGAACAACTCTGGGAACCTCCACCACTTCCTGTTCATCTGGATTTTAAAGAACAAAATAAAATTAGTGTACCATGGACCAGAGAAAACACTAAGGTGACAAAACAATCTTTGATTTGACCTTCCAAGTCTAAATTTCACCAATCTGAAAACAGGGTGTGTAAATCCATCACTGACCCAAATAATCGGGAGATGGTAAGCATAACCGGTCATTTCCACGTGACTCTAATACTAAGAATATGATTATAGTACATAAAATACACCTGAAATAATTAAGAAGTTTAAAATTACACACACTATAAATCCCCAGGTAACCATTAGGTCTTTACAACAACACAGCGATAGCTTCCCGCCCCCTGCCCCCACTACCCAACGTGATTTTTTAGCGCCTGAAACGGTCGCGGCTTCTCGAGCATCTGCCCCCCGTAGCTGCGCTGCACAGTTACTCTTAATCCAGAACTACCATTCTGGAGACAAACAAGTACTTGGGACGCGCCGTTTCCACTTCCGCAGGAATCTGGGGGGATACCTACCAATCTGGGGTTACGTTCGCTTTGGCTGGCACAATAAAATGGTTTTGCTCCCTTCTAAAGGGTCCCTTTCGGTTTCAACAAGAACGAAGGGAAAAGCGCATGACGCGTGTTGGAAGGCCAAGCTCCCGGTCACGAGGCCTCGGACCAGAAGCTCTTACTTTCACAAATATCCCGTAAGTTATGCAAACCCGAGGGGCTCGTCGAGGAGGCTCGGGATGCCAGGCCAAGCCCTGCACCAGAGATGGCGCCTCTCGGTCAGTCGGGAGGGCGCGCACGGCGCCGCTGGCCCCTTCCGCGGCCCTGGGCCCCGCAGCGATCCTCCCCTCGGGCCCCAGGCAGCAGGCCTCGGAAGCGCAGGAAGCCCCCCCTCCCCCCGGCGCGCCTGGGTTTCTCTTCCTCTCCCGGCCCTCGCCGTAGGCCGCAAGCCCCGAGCTCGAGTTTCGGACGCGCCACCTAAGCGTCGGGGCCCCTCGCGCACCTTTACCTTCTGAAGGCGGGTCGTCTGGGGCCGCGGCGGCAGTAGTCACCGTGGTCGTGGTCGTGGGTGGCGCCGCCGGAGCTGGCTGGCTGGGCGCCGCCACCGTCGAGTCCGGTTCCGTGTCGGGTTCCGGCTCCGGATCCCTGCCCGGCGTGTTGCTTCGGGGCCCTGGCGGAGAGAGCTGCAGGATGGGCCTGCGGCCGGGTACCGCCCGTGACTTCTTCCCCATCGCGAGCCCGAGCGCGAGCTGCGAGCGTCGGCCGGCCGAGAGGGGCGGGCGCTTCGCGCGGCGTTGCGTAATCAATATTCATACACCGCGACACCGCCTCCTGAGAGAATCTGCTTTTAACCGGTGGAGCGCGCGCCTGCGCAAGCGCCTAGAGTCCTCTACGCTATTCTGGTTACTCCCCACAGGGAGGAAGGGCTGGCTTTACCCACGGTGCTAGGGGATTGGCTATTTTGTTCCATTGAAGGATCCAGTAGCCAATGGAAAAGGAAATAGGGTGAGACTCAGGCCAATAGCGCGGAAGGGTCTGAGTTAGGGTGACTTTCCATTACGTCGGACTCCACCCATGCGTCTGTTGCGGAGTCTTTTCTTTATCCTCTTGTCCTCCATCTTGCCTCTATTCTCAGTTGATCGTCCGTTGTTTTGTTTTTTGGGTTTTGGGAAGGGCTTTCGCAGGCCCTTCCCAGAGTTTTGTCCTGATCATTGTGGCTTACTTTGGGTTTGACGTTGAACACTAAGTAAAAGAGTGGCTCTTTATGCTTTTGTAAATTTTTCCTTATCAGCTGGAAAAAAATCACTAAACATTGTACTGCATATGAGGAAAAATCCTAAATTGTTGCGAAGGGATACAGGAGCTTACCCAGTCTGGCCCACTGATAGTCTCAACCTGCTTTATTAGATTTATCTTTCTTTAGCACTCTGCCCTCCCCGTCCTCTTCCCTCCTCTGGAGGCAGATAGTTGGAACACCGGCTAATACAGTATCACATGGCAATACTGTCGGTTCCTCAAGATCCCGCGCAGGCATTATCTCTCAACCTCGCAAGTCAGTGCTGAGCCCCTCCCCGGTGCTTGACATCTTACTGTTACATCCGTTATATCCATTACCCTCTTCTCAATTAATCTTAAGAAATTGAGCGGTATTTATCCTTATGTCCCCAGCAGCTCAGTTCTTGATAAAACATACTAATAATACATAACATTTTCTGAGCCCTTACTATGTGTGAGGCACTGTCCAAGCGTTTTACAAGTACAATTGTAGGGGCCCCTGGGTGGCTCAGTCCGTTAAGGGGCTGCCTTAGGCTAGGGTCATGATCCCAGAGTTCTGGGATTGAGCCCCACATCAGGTTCCCTGCTCAGCAGAGAATCAGTTTTTCTCCCTCTCCGTCTGCTTTTCCCTACGTTTATGCTCACTTTCTACTCTCTCTCCAAAATAAATAAAATCTTTTTTTTTTTTAGATTTTATCTATTTATTTGAGAGAGAGAGAGAGAGAGAGAGAGAGAGAGAGAGAGGCAGGCAGAGGGAGCAGCAGGTGCCAAGCAGGGAATCTGATCCAGGCCTCCATCTCAGGACCCTGGGATTGTGACCTCAGGTGAAGGCAGCGGCTTAACTGACTGAGCCAGCCAGGTGCCCACCCCCCAAATAGATAAAATCTTAGAAAGCAAACAAACAAAAACAATGAAGTATAAGTGTATTTTGTTCTCACCACAACCCTGTATATCATTATCCATAATGTATAGATGATCCCTCAGAATGTGTTTTTTTTTTTAAGATTTTATTTTATTTTTTAAGATTTTATTTATGTTTGAGAGAGACAGAGATATTGAGACACAGCAATGGGGAGGAAAAGAAGCAGGCTCCCTGCTCATCAGGGAGGATTGATTTGAGGACAGGGATGGATTTGAGGACCCCGGTATCATGACCAGAGCTGAAGGCAAATGTTTAACAGAGCCACCGAGATTCCCCTATTAAGATTATATTGTTAAGGGGCACATGGGTGGCTCAGTTGTTGACCATCTTGGCTCAGGTCATGATCCCTGAGTCCGGGGATTGAGTTTTGTGATCCAGCCCCTCATCAGGCTCCATACTCAGCGGGAGGCCTGCTTCTCCCTCTCTCACTGTCCCTGCTTGTGTTCCCTCTCTAGCTGTGTTTCTCTCTGTCAAATAAATAAATAAAACCTTAAAAAAAAAGATTATGTTCTTAAGTAATTTCTATATCCAAGTGGGACTTGAATTTATAACCCTGAGATCACAAGTTGTATCCTCTATGGATTGAGCCACTAGGTGCCCCAAAATTGTTGTTGTTGTGTTTTAAGATATATTTATTTGAGGCGTCTGGGTGGCTCAGTTGGTTAAACATCTGCTCTGGTCATGATTTCAGGGTGCTGGGATCGAGTCCTGCATAGAGCTCCCTGCTTGTGCTCTCTGGATCTGTCTAGCTCTGTATCAAATAAATGAATGAAATCCTTTATTTTATTTATTTATTTTTTTTAAAGAGTGGGTTTTTTTTTTTTTTTTTTAGGATTTTATTTATTTGACAGAGAGAGACACAGCCAGAGAGGGAATACAAGCAGGGGGAGTGAGAGAGGGAGAAGCAGGCTTCCTGCTGAGCAGGGAGCCCGATGTGGGACTCGATCCCGGGTCTCCAGGATCATGACCTGAGCCGAAGGCAGTTGCTTAACCAACTGAGCCACCCAGGTGCCCCTGAAATCCTTTAGATAGATAGATAGATAGATAGATAGATAGATAGATAGATAGATAGAGACACGAGACACAGGAAATGAAAAAGGGGGAGGGAGAATCTCAAGGAGAATGTGCTCATTGGATGCAGATCCTGACTTGGGACTCACTGTCTCCACCCTGACATCAGGACCTGAGCAGAAACCAAGAGTCAGATGCTTAACTGTGCCATCCAGGTGTCCCTTATGTTTATGTTTTTTAAATGATCTGTGCAGTCAATGTGGGGCTTAAACTCACAACTCAGAGAGCAAAAGTTGCATGATCTTTTTTGAGCAAGGAGCCTAAGTCGGGGCTGGATCCTGGGACCCTGGGATCATGACGTGAGCTAAAGGCAGACACTTAACAACTGAGCCACCCAGGTGCCCAGAGTTGCATGCTCTTATGAATGAACCAGCCAGTTTTGGGATGCAAAAGTCATGAAGACAGTGACTTGTCCATTTTGTTTCCTGTTTATGAAATGCACTTTGTAGAACATAAGCACTCATGTTTTGAATGAATATAGTGTATGAATATATACAGACTTGAAGTAAGTAGGAAGAGTTCTTTTTTTTTAAGAGTTCTTTTCTTGTCTATGGGAGAAATATCTGGATTAGTGTCCTAGGTTTAGACTCCCAAGATATCTGAAAACTTTGTAGCTGGAAATGGGAGAATTTGCTGTTTTGAAGCTGTTAACAGTTTCCTGACTTCTTTCTTTTTTTTTTTTTTAAGATTTTATTTATTTGATAGAGAGAAACACAGCCAGAGAGGGAACACAAGCAGGGAGAGTGAGAGAGGGAGAAGCAGGCTTCCCGCCGAGCAGGGAGCCCGATGTGGGGCTCGATCCTGGGCCTCCGGGATCATGACCCGAGCCGAAGGCAGTCGCTTAACCACTGAGCCACCCAGGCGCCCCAACCTGACTTATTTCTTAAGGGAAGAGGCATTGAAATATAGTAGTTGTACATATGAGTCCTGAAGCCAAATGTCTGGGTTCAAAACTCAGCTTTAGCACCTTCCAGATGTGATGGCTTGGACAAGTTTCTTAACAACTGTAAACTTGTTTCAGCACTGTAAAATGTGTCAGTAACACATAGGGTTGTTGTGAAGTTTAAATTAGATCATAGTTTTAAGATTTTTTCCTTGTACCAGGAACAAAATAAGCAATCATTATATGGTAGCTATTATAACTATTTTTTCATGGATATTTATTATTTATAATTTTAAAAGATTTTATTTATTCATTTGACAGAGAGGCAGTGAGAGAGGGAACACAAGCAGGAGAAGCAGGTTTTCTGCTGAGCAGGGAGCCCAACGCGGGCAATCCCAGGACCCTGAGATCATGACCTGAGCTGAAGGCAGATGCTTAACCAACTAAGCCACCTAGGCGCCCCAGCTATTATTACTACTAATGAGTCTTTTGTTTATACAGAAGTTTCTTTTTTTTTTTTAAGATTTTATTTATTTGAGAGAGAGAAACACAGCCAGAGAGGGAACACAAGCAGGGGGAGTGAGAGAGGGAGAAGCAGGCTTCCCGCCAAGCAGGGAACCCGATGTGGGACTTGATCCCGGATCTCCGGGATCATGACCTGAGCCGAAGGCAGTTGCTTAACCAACTTAGCTACCCAGGCACCCCTATACAGAAGTTTCGATACTGTTATATAACTGGCTGGAATCAAGTTGAGATTATGAGCTAAACCAGAGTCACAGAAATGGGAAAGGTTTTTTCCCTTGGGGGAAACTTACGTTTCTGGAGGTGACTGAAATAACTGTAATATTTAGAACTAGAGTTCTCAACCTCGACTGCTCATAGAACCATCTGGAGAGCAACTGCTAAAGCAGTATAAAAACCTATATCAGGATTGGGGGTGGGAGTACAGAGCGCATATCTATGATTTTTTTCTCTTAAAGTAATCTCTATGCCCATTGTGGATCCCAAGATCAAGAGCTGCAAGCATGCCAAACATCCCAATATCAATTTTATTTATTTATTTATTTATTTATTTATTTATTTATTTATTTATTTATTTATTTATGTTAAAAGTGTACTTTGGGCACCTGGGTGGCTCAGTGGGTTAAAGCCTCTGCCTTCACTCAGGTCATGATCTCAGGGTCCTGGGATCGAGGCCCACATCGGGCTCTCTGCTCAGCAGGGAGCCTGCTTCCTCCTCTCTCTCTTTGCCTGCCTCTCTGCCTACTTGTGATCTCTCTGTCAAATAAATAAATAAAATCTTAAAAAAATAATAAAATAAAATGTGTATTTATTTAGGGGCACCTGAATGGCTTAGTCAATTAAGCATCTGCCTCCAGCTCAGGTCCAGGTTTCAGGGTCCTGGGATCCGGCTGCTTCCTCTCTCTCTGTTCCTCCTCACTCCCACTCATACTCTCTCTCTCTTCTCTCAAATAAATAAATAAAATATTATTTTTATATTTTTGTAAGATTTATTTATTTATTTATTTATTTGAGAGCCAGAAAGAGCATGAGAAGAGGGAGGAGCAGAGGGAGAGGAAGCAGACTCCTTGATGTTGGGCGGGATCCTGGGACTCTGGGATCATGACCTGAGCCATCCAGGTACCCTAAAATATTTTTTAAGTTTATTATTATTATTATTTTATGATTTTATTTATTTGAAAGACAGAAACACAGCCCCAGAGAGGGAACACAAGCAGGGGGAGTGAGAGAGGGAGAAGCAGGCCTCCTGCCGAGCGGGGAGCCTGATGTGGGACTCGATCCAGGGTCTCCAGGATCATGACCTGAGCCGAAGGCAGTGGCTTAACCAACTGAGCCACCCAGGCGCCTCATAAGTGTATTATTTTTTATTATTTTTATTTAAGTTTTGTTTTTAAAGATTTTATTTATTTGACAGAGAGAAACACAGCCAGAGAGGGAACACAAGCAGGGGGACTGAGAGAGGGAGAAGCAGGCTTCCCGCCAAGCAGGGAACCCGATGTGGGACTCGATTCCGGGTCTCCAGGATCGTGACCAGAGCCAAAGGCAGTCGCTTAACCAACTGAGCCACCCAGGCACCCCTTATTTTTAAGTTTTAAAGTAATGTTTATACCCAATGTGGGGCAAAAATTCACCACCCTGAGATCAAGAGTTACAAGGTCTTCTGACTGAGCCAGCCATGTGCCCCTATTTATTATTATTTAAAAAAATCCATCGTGGGTCTGGAGCTCAGGATCCTGAGATCAAGAGTCTTATTCTCCTCTGACTAAGCCAGCCAGGCACCCTTATCAATTATTTTTTTTTAAAAGCTCTTTAGATTATTCAGGGGCACCTGGGTGGCTCAGTCTTAAGGGTTTGCCTTTGGCTCAGGTTATGATCCTAGGTTCTTCTTCAAGCCCCATGTCCTGCTCCCTGCTCAGCAGGGACTCTGCTTCTCCCTCCCCTTGCTCCTTGTTTCTCTCTCTCTCTCTTGCTTGCTCTCTCTCTCTCAAATAAATAAATAAAATCTTGAAAAAAAGAAAATAAAAGCTCTTTAGGTTATTCTAATATTTAGCCAGGGTTGAGAATCACTGGCTTTTGACGGAGACATATTTTGCTGTGATTGGCCTCACAGAAGGTGTTAAGGATCTAGAGAAGGGGGAGTCAAATTATAGATAAATCAGGCCTTTTAAAGGATTCTACAAATTTCTTTTTTTAAAAAAATATTTTATTTATTTATTGGACAGAGAGAGAGAGATCATAAATAGGCAGAGAGGCAGGCAGAGAGAGAGGAGGAAGCAGGCTCCCTGCTGAGCAGAGAGCCGGATGCAGGCCTCGATCTCAGGACCCTGAGAACTTGGCCTGAGCCAAGGCAGAGGCTTAACCCTCTGAGCCACCCAGGCGCCCTTGTACCTGTTTTTTTTTTTTTTTTTTTTTAAGAATTTTTTTATTTATTTGACAGAGAGAAACACAGCCAGAGAGGGAACACAAGCACGGGGAGTGAGAGAAGGAGAAACAGGCCTCCTGCCGAGCAGGGAGCCTGATGTGGGGTCTCCAGGATCATGACCTGAGCCGAAGGCAGTTGCCCAACCAACTGAGCCACCCAGGCGCCCCTTGCACCTGGCTTTTAAGCTTGTGTTTTTCTTCACCCCTAAGTGCTCAGTGGAAATTTAGGAGACAACACATTCCCTCCTTTAGGAGGAAATCAGAATAGGGAGAGAAAAACCAGTAGTGAGCTGATGAGAGCCGACCGCTAGGACTCAGGTGTGGCAGCAAGGATGATCAGCAGCAGTGATAATACATTGTGGACACTGCACGAGATGATTTGTAGAACACACTGGCTTTCTTGGCAGGTCACAAAAATCAGTGATAAACCTGGCAAGAATGGTCAGTATGAAACTCGTGTGTCATAAATTCTATTATTCACAGAAATGATGGCATCTTTTTTTTTTTTTAAAGATTTTATTTATATAGTAGAGAGAGAGAGATCACAAGTAGGCAGAGAGGCAGGCAGAGAGAGAGGAGGAAGCAGGCTCCCTGCCCAGCAGAGAGCCCTAATGCGGGCCTTGATCCCAGGACTCTGAGATCATGACCTGAGCCGAAGGCAGAGGCTTTAACCCACTGAGCCACCCAGGCGCTCAGAAATGATGGCATTTTATTGTCACAGGCTGGTAAGGTAGGGATCTTATCCGTTACATCTTGTTAAAACAGTTTCATTAAAAACTGAAATTTTCCTCTAAGAGCCACCCCTTTATTTTTATCTCTGATTTTTTCATTCATTCATTCATCCATTCATCCATTCAGTTTTAGGTAGGCTCCACACCCAGAATGGAGCCTAACATGGGGCTTGAACTTAAAACCCTGAGATCAAGACCTGAGCTGAGATCGAGTCTACAGCTCCACCGGCCAAGCCACCGAGATGCCCCTAATGGTAGCTAAGTACTAAAAAAGGAGGGAGCTCTTGTGGACTGCTTCATGAATTTGCGTGTCATTCTCAAGTAGGGGCCAAGCTAATCTCTATATTGTTCCAATTTTTAGTGTATGTGCTGCCAAAGTGACCATAGGAGGGAGCTCTTTTAATAACACTTTGTAATTAGAAAATTTTGGGGTGGGGAAAAAAAAAGGAATAATTGTGCTATTATAGACTATTAAATTATCACATGGTCCAGGAAAACAAAAACGCAGACCTGAAGCGGAGAAAGAAGTTTAGTGAAAGAATTTCCACCTTCCGCTCTGGCTGGGAACCAAAGCAAAGATGGAAGAAAATGGACAGCAGAGCTGGGTTGACTCCAGCATGGGTTAGGTCTTTTTTTTTTTTTAAGATTTTATTTATTTATTTGACAGAGAGAAACACAAGTAGAGAGGGAACACAAGCAGGGGGAGTGAGAGAGGGAGAAGCAGGCTTCCCGCTGGGCAGGAAGCCCGATGTGGGGCTCGATCCTGGGTCTCCAGGATCGTGACCTGAGCTGAAGGCAGTCGCTTAACCAACTGAGCCACCCCGGCGCCCCATGGGTTAGGTCTTGAACCAAAATACTGAGAACAGGAAAAACTGATCAGGGTCCTGGGTACTGCCACCATGGAAACCACTGCTCTGATGAGAACACAAGTGGGTAAGTTTCTGGAACAGGGCCAGTCTCCTCTCCAGTTACTTCTTGTTCTCCAAAATGGCTCGAAGACGATTTGATATTTTTCAGACTACGAGTTACAATCGTTTAGTCACTCATGAAAGCATCAGGGTACATAGTGAGTGTGGATACATATTCTGTGAGATCTTTCTCTTGGTTTTCTATGTGTATATTTGTTTATATATGCCTATTTCTTTTTTTAAAAAAATATTTTATTTATTTATTTGACAGAGAGAAACACAGCGAGAGAGGGAACACAAGCAGAGGGAGTGAGAGAGGGAGAAGCAGGTTTCCCGCCGAGCAGGGAGCCCGGTGTGGGGCTCGATCCCAGATCTCCGGTAGCATGACCTGAGCCGAAGGCAGTAGCCCAACCAACTGAGCTACCCAGTATATATGCCTATTTCTTGCCAAAGTTGGAAGCTACAGGTTTATAGAGCTCTGGCAGGGCAGGGGCGTTCCCAGTCCCTCATTCCATTAAACACTTCACATTAATCATGGCAGAGCTAAAATAAAAGAAGAACCATACATCTCAATTGTTTACCAGTAAATGATACCACAGCGAAGTTCAGACTGCTATTTAAAATATATAATGTAAATATGGTATTGACAGTATAAGAAGTAAAGGCTATGGAAAACTCAAGAGAAGTCAAAGGACAAAAAGCAATATACAGATCATTTCCTTAAAAGATAAATTTTAATATACAGAATAAAATCCAAGATTTTGTTTTTCACCTTCCCAAAAATCTGTGGGCATGAATACTTCTGATCTGACCAGGAAAGTTTATATTTTGGTTCAATACATTATTACACAAGTAGTATGATCAAGTCCGGCTTGATTATCATAAATCATAGAAGTTAACAACAAAATTTACTTTCAAAATTGGTTATTCTTATAGATAAAATTTCCAATTTTTTCTTAGCTAAGAGTTTAGACAACTTTAGCCTCAGAACCAGATTTAAATAAGGTATCTTCTTTGATAGCTAGTCATCATTTTAGGTTTAATCTAGGCAAATTATTTAATACTTTATTGAAGATCATACAAAAACTCCACAATAAATAATGAAAAGAGTATGCAAAATCATTAGCCTCTGTTTGCAATACAGAAAATACATGTCAGTTCTGGACCAAAATAACTCCATCGAAATACAAATAGTGATAGGGAAGAATGGAAGGATTTGCAGTGACTGCTTCTGGTGGGTAGCTACAACCAACCAACCTCCATCAGCTATTTTAGAAAGTGAGGGTGGGTTTTAATTTGCAGATAAAGAATGTCTTCAGTAGTTTAAAAAAATAGAAACTCTAAAAAAGCTTGTGAATCATATACAAAAGCAGCTGTTTTGAGACCAGGGTTGAAAACCAGTAACTGTGTGTTAGCACCGCCAGCAAGTACAGGTTCTGTGACTCAGCCCTCCTCTCTTGCGCAGAATGCAGACTTGATGTTGTAGACATCGTTTACAGGTATAAAAACTGTCCTGGAATACAGGCTTCCTGTAGGGTAAAGTTTTAAGCCCTAAGAGGCACCAAGCGGTTACAAAGGCTAAGCAACCGTCCGGATCACAAGTTCCGACGATATAATAAATCCCGTGTTGCCTTATCAACTTTTTGCTGGTAGTCCTCCAATTTGTCAAGTATTTTCTGGGATAGCTGAGGAGAAAAGAAGGGAATCATTACAGAATAGGTCGAGGACTAAAAAAAGACTGATTTTTTAAAATATTTTTTTTTTTTTAAGATTTTGTTTATTTATTTGACAAAGGGAGAGCACAAGTAGGCAGAATGGCAGGCAAAGGGAGAGGTGAGCAGGGAGCCTGATGTAGGGCTCAATATCAGGGCCCTGGGATCATGACCTGAGCCAAAGGCAGACGCTCAACGACTGAGCCACCCAGGTGTCCCAAAAGACTGAAGTTTTTAAGCACTTTGACTTCATCAACCAGCCTCCCCCTACCAATGATGTTCGCCACTCTGCTTCATTTACTCGACATTCAGTATAGGAGTCTGCACCGTGACTACTGATAAAATCAGACTTCTCTGTTTAATGCAGTACCCCAATCCTGCTATCCCAACGAATCTTCTAAATATGCAAATCACACCAGTATTTTTTAAATTTAAATTCAATTACCCAACATGTAGTACATCATTAGTTTCAGACGTAGTGTTCAATGACTCATTAGTTGCCTCTAACACCCAGTGCTCATCACATCTATGCCCTCCTAAATGCCCATCACCCAGTGACCCCATCCCCTCACCCCACCCCAGTATTTTAATAAAAGCATTATTAGCTATCTTCTCAGAATAGAGAGGCTACATCTGGCTTAACTAATCATTTTGTAAAGGGACTGGGCCAGCATGTTAAGGGCAACAAATGGCTTCTGCTCTCTGCTTAATCCTTGAGAAGTGAAGAGCAAGCTCTAGGAGTAAGTGCTAGTGCAAGGGTCCATAGAATATGCATGCCTCATGAGAGGGCTGACTTACAGCAATGTTGTGACTATTGGCACTGTTCTCTCCCAGAGCCTGGAGAAGCTGGTCAATAGAAGAGTATGGGAGCCATACCATTGGAGCCGTTGCAGACAGTGGAAACTGAAAGGGAAAGTATCCACTATTTGAAGAAAATCTCAAAAGTGGACCATTTCTTCCGGGCAGTTAGTTTCAAGGTTTGAATAACATAAAATTCTTATTTTTTTTTTAACAGTAAGAAACTGCACATATACACACACAGACACACAACTGTACAACTCCCCTGCCTTTTTTTCAACTGGGAAATCTGTCCTTTCTCAATTAAATCAAATGTATTTTTATTTATGTATTTTTTCATATGTATGTAAATATTTCATATTTAAATTTGTGTCACCTCTTATCTTAAAGGAGCCTAAGGCCTACTGAGGAAAAATGCACCCAAAAAACCTCTAAATTGTCAATAAATGAGATGATTTATAGTCTAAAACTTAATTCTCATTATCTGGAAAAAAAAGTTTAGAAAGAGCTCACTTTTCAAAGTTCTCAATACTTTCCTAAGCGCTTAAAAGCTTGGCTTTGTAGTTTTAGACCTAGATTTAGACCTGGCTCTTCTATTTACCATCTGTGTGAACTCTGGTAACTTACTTAACCTCTGAATCTGTTTCTTCATGGGTTAAAAAAAAACGGTTAAAACAATCTCTCAGAGGTGGCTGTAAGGATTAAACAAGAAAACGCTTGCAGGACTCTCAGCACAGTCTTTGGCACATAGAAAAGAACATTTTGTTTTTAATTACTTTACTCCTCCAAATACTAACTGAAGCTACCTACATTCCTGTGAGGGAGAAAAATGAAATGTATTCCCATTTTATAAACAGGAAACTGGGGACTCCCACAGTGCCAGTGATCAGTTTCTGATCATGGAGAAAACTAGTCGTGTAACTACAAAGAGTAAAGGTTAAATCCACTGTCCTATAGATTAATTTATTTTCACAGCCTGACTTTATTAGGATGATAATACAGAATTAAAAAGAAACATGCATACATTCCTACCTCAATTCCAAAGTACTGATGTCCTTTCCCCAGTACAGCATCTACATACTCTGAAACCAAATCCACAGCTTCTTCTAAAAGGTCATAGTTTAAGTACAAACGGAGCAACTCAGCAGCATCAACCTTCTGTAAAGAGTCAGAGATTAAGCACATCTACCTATTTCCATCTTACCTGGGCAATGACCAAAGGATGCCTTATTCCCTGGCATTTATACTTCTCAATATAAGTAAATGAGCATCTGGGTTTCCTTATCTTGGGATAAGGGCTGGATTTATTTTTTCTTTTTTAAAGATTTTATTTATTTATTCGACAGAGAGACACACAGCCAGAGAGGGAACACAAGCAGGGGGAGTGAGAGAGGGAGAAGCAGGCTTCCCGCCGAGCAGGGAGCCCGAAGTGGGACTTGCTCCCGGGTCTCCAGGATCATGACCTAAGCCGAAGGCAGTTGCTTAACCAACTGAGCCACCCGCCCCAACTTTCCTGATTTTAAGCTTTACATTCTCTTTCCCTAATCCACCCAATGTATTTGAGATATAGTTTTCTTTTTTTTTCAGATATAGTTTTCAAACTTATGCATGCATTGTTAGAAAGCCTGTTAAAATACAGATCCCAGATCCTAGCTCCAGATTAATTTGATTGTGTAAGTGTGGAATGGGGCTCAGGAATCTTTATTTGAGGAAGCACACTACCCAACTAATTCTGATGCAGGCAGTCCAAAAACCCAATTTTAACAAAAACTTAAACCCCCTGTTGTAGTTTTGAAAACTACTCTACTCACTTATATGAATTTTATGAGTAACAGACACTAAATATTGTGTCATGTATATAGTCACTGTTCTAAGTATATACCCATTGTTCAGTGAGCAAACAAGCAGGCATTAATTTAATCACTAACCTGCAGAACTTTAATTCTAAACACCCAGTACGTCATATGGAATTAAAGTTAAGCTGTTCTTAGTGGCCTTTTTTTTAAAAAAAAGATTTATTTATTTATTTGACAGAGAGAAACACAGCTAGAGAGGGAACACAAGCAAGGGGAGTGAGAGAGGGAGAAGCAGGCTTCCCGCAGAGCAGGCAACCCGATGCGGGGCTCGATCCAGGGTTTCCAGGATCATGACCTGAGCCGAAGGCAGTCGCTCATCCAACTGAGCCACCCAGGTGCCCCATGTTCTTAGTGGCTTTAACTAAGATTGAGAAGCTGCCCAAAGCATATGTCAGTACATTTCCATAAATTATCACCTTTTATTTTTATTTATTTTTTTAAAAAAGCTTTTTATTTATTTATTTGACAGAAAGAGAAACAGTGAGAGAGGGAATATAAGCAGGGGGAGTAGGAAAGGGAGAATCAGGCTTCCGGCTGAGCAGGGAGTCTGATGTGGGGCCCGATCCCAGGACTCTGGGATCATGACCTGAGCTGAAGGCAGATGCTTAACAACTGAGCTACCCAGGCGCCCCTCACCTTTTCTTTTTAAAATCATCTCATGAAATGAAATTTATTCATAATGGTAAAGATTATTTTCTTACTCTATACAAATTAAGATACCACTTACCTTGTAACTGTTTATAAGCCAATTAGGCAGAGGCACTCCATGAGACAAGAGCTTGTTGATTACACAGTGGTGATATAAGTTATTCTGGACTTTGTACCTTTCCAGGTAAGTTGATAATAGTCGCCATGCTTCATCTGTAGCACTTGAAAAAAGCAGAAAGGACTATGAGTTCTGGATTCTTAACAGATATTTACAGCACCATTCAAAGCATGTGTTTACAAAGAAAAAAAATCTTTAGAAGCTCACAACTGAATTGATAATATAACTAAATGGCAACTAATATTATTAGTGCCAATGTGGTTTAAGGATAGTATTAGAAAGCAAATGACATGGATTCTATTTCTCTCCCACCAACTACGTCTTTACTTGACTACACAATCGACTAGCTTCTTTGTTCCAGATCTCTAAAACAAAGAAATTGGCTCAGATCGCTACTTCCAAGCCCAATCAGATATCAGAACCATGTAGAAGTTGTGATTTAGAAGACAAGGGTGATGTAACTGTATTTTTGTAGTGATACTGGTATGTGAATTTAGGGACTGAAAACTTAAGTCAGAGCACTTCCAAACCGTAAAATGTTCCAATCCTAAAGTGTCAAGCTAAGCAATAGAAACTGTAAATTTGATTCAAGGGAGAGAAGTTTTCTGAAGATCAGGGTTGGAGAAGGATTCTAAAGAAGTGGAAGTGCACTCAGTAGACACTAACTGGGTACACAAGGTCAGTATTTGGAGGGTGGATGAGCAGGAGGGTTGTACCTAGACTCCTTAGTGGTGATGACGGACGAGAGCTGGTTGGCTGCGAGCCAGGACCAGGCTTCTGCTTGTGCCGCCTCGCCTCCTAACTGCAACTTGATACATCTGCAATGAAAACATTTCCGCAAGAGGTAAACTGACTTGGGGCGCCTGGGTGGCTCAGTTGGTTAAGCGACTGCTTTCAGCTCAGGTCATGATCCTGGAGACCCGGGATCGAGCCCCGCATCGGGCTTCCTGCTCGGCAGGAAGCCTGCTTCTCCCTCTCTCACTCCCCCTGCTTGTGTTCCCTCTGTAGCTGTGTTTCTCTCTCAAATAAATAAATAAAATCTTTAAAAAAAAAAAAGAGGTAAACTGACTTGCTGAAGAGAACCACATTCTTTTGTTACTAAAGCAGAGATGAGATGATAACTTTAGCTCCAGTCTGCCGCTCTTTCCTCAGAACCACACCACTAGATGACCCATAAGGCCGTAGGTAAGTGTGAAGAGATGATTTACTTCCAAGGGAAAAGTTCTGAAGGTTTAATATGTAGGTACAAGGCATTATTAAAAATGAAGAGAACATATGCGTTTTCTAAAATGGACACCAGTATTTAGGCTACATATCCTACTATCTTGTGGGAACGTGGGCCTAGGGATGTCAAATTTTGACTTCTCAAGAGAAGGCATAAATCAAGATAAAAAAAAATTATAACTAAATTTTATTATTATTATTTTTAAAAGATTTTATTTATTTATTTGACAGAGAGAAACACAGCCAGAGAGGGAACACAAACGGGGAATGAGAGAGGGAGAAGTGGGCTCGATCTCAGGACTCCGGGACCATGACCTGAGCCGAAAGCAGACATTTAATGACTCAGGCACCCAGGCGCCCCAACTAAAAGAGATTTTAAAAAGTACTGTGGTGGACTAGAAAAAACACTTTTTTTAAAGCACAACTGGCTATGACCAGTGGTTCACACCAGGCAGCAGTACAGTATTTCTGCATTAGGAAATAAAGACTACAGAAAGACAATTTTATACATACTTGAAAGCAAGTCCCTCGAAGACTGGCGTTAAGGGGAGCTTAAAAGTCTGACAGAGTGATATGGCAGTGTCAAAAAGGCCAGCCTGAACCAAGAGAGAGACCATCTCCTCCGCTGATGAACTTCCTGTGGAAATGGAAAAGAGCTATTTAGCGGCAACAGTGGTGCCGCCAATGAACCCGAAGCTGCCTCTGGAGACAGGTCTCTCCGAGTAGCAGCGAGAGGTGCTCAGCCTGTCTGGCACGCTGGTCCAGCACACTGGTCGGCTGGCTGGCCCTGACGCCTGCTGTCCGCGTCCCCGGACTGCTGCATGCCTACCTGCAACCGCAATTGCCGCCGGGTCATGCTGAGCTAGAGTGAGGCGAATGCGGGCCAAGGAACACTCTTTTTCCAGGTCACCCAGTTCCAGGATTTCGATCTGCCGGTTGGCTAGAAACCAAAGAAAGATGTGCTTGATTCCCAAAGTACAAAGGAAGTGCCTATCATCACTACCTATTAACTCAGCCTATCAATTTCCACTACACATTAAGTAATTCCATGTTGATTCCAAGGGCACTAGAAGGAAAATGATAATATAACTAAATGGCAACTATTATTATTAGTGTCAGTGTGGTTTAAGGGGGTTGGCAAGGGGAGGGAGAAAGAAGTCTCCAGAAAAGTGAACTTAAAACTAAAGCAACGGCCCTGCTTCCACATGAAGCTCAGTCAAATCAAGCTACTCCAGGGACAACAGCTGCAGCTGAGGAGGTGCTTACAATGTATTCGACACAGAATTTCAATTAACTATTACAACTCAGAGATGCTGTTACTAGGTCAGAAAGAAAGGAATCAGGCCCACAGTGACAGAGGCAGAATTAAAACCAGGTGTGTCCAACGCCAGAGCCCAAGCTCTCTAAGGAGGGTAATATCCAATGACCTTGATAAAACAAATCTGATACTAAGCTGATTTAAATACGGCAAGCAACATTCTTTTTAAAGCATTTTTATTTCTCATACAGCCATACGAAGTTTTCAAAGAGCAATCGGACAACTTTTAGCAGATTAAAATGCTGAAAATAAGCTAAAAGAAATTTTACCAATATTTTTACATTGCTATACATATACAACTGTTATATAAAAACACACATTTAATACAGACAATACTATAACGCAACTACATAATTACTGTCTAAGCAAAGAATCCACAGGAGACCCTCAACTCACTTGGTGCAGCTGTGCATTCTCCATCATGATTCCTCTTAGGGGATGCTCCAGGACGATCATACTGAGAAGGCAAAACAAGTAATTAAAAGTTAATGAAAAGCTGAAAAGTTAGTACAGCTGACCCTTGAACATGAAGGTTAGGGGCGCCAATGGCCTACACAGTTGAAAATCTGCACATAACTTCTGACTCCTCCAAAAACTTAATAGCTTGCTGTTGTCTCTGGAAGCCTTACCAAGAACATAAACTCTCATTAACATATATTTTTATGTTATCTGTATTATATGATGTATTCTCATAATAAAGGAAGCTGGAGAAAAGAATATGTTATTCAAAAAATCATAATGAGGAGAAATACATTTTTAAGAAGAGTCCTTAATTTATTTAATTTTTAAAATTTATTTATTTAGAGACAGAATGTGTGAGTCGGGGCAGGGGCAGAGAGAGAAAAGAATCTCAAGCGCATATTGATCCCATGACCCTGAGATCTAGACCTGAGCTGAAACCTGAGCTGAAACCAAGAGTCTGGCACCCGGCTGAGTCATCCAGGTACCCCTAGATTATTCCATTTATTGAAAACAACTGTGTATAAGTGGACCTGTATAGTTCAAACTCGTGTTGCTCAAGGGTCATCTCTATCTTATTTTGATATTACTAACTCAATATTTGTGATCTAGAGCTTTCATGTTTAAATTCTCTCCACATAAATAAATTATATTTATTTCAACTAGCATGGCTCTTCTTACCAGGGTACTGTAACTATCAGACAAAGGAATGGAATTGTTTGCCAAGCTGGCCCCCTTAGCTCCAACATGTTACTGGGTCTAACAATGTGGATTTAACCTCCATATAAACCACCTGACCTTCCTTGGTTCCAGAATTATATTCTCCACCCCAGACCTTGGGAAGCAGCCTAGTACATGCAGGAATGATATACAACATAAGTAGCTACACATATATGACGCCATTGGCATTTTTTTGTTTAAGTGTACCTCCTTTAAAACGGTTAACTGTAGATGGACTTAAAAATGAATGAAATAAAAGCAGCAACCATTTGGTGAGCACTTTTTGCAGGCCAGGCACAATAACTGTTCTAAGCAACCTGCATGAATTACCTCATTTAATACCCAAACAATCCAATAAGGTGGACATTATCATCACCCTGATCATCCCTATTTTACACAAGAGGATAACTGGGCAGCAAAAAATTAAGTAATTTGCTTCAAGTTAGGTCTAACTCAAAACCATACTGCAATATTTCTTCCTACAATAATTCTAAACTTGAGAACTAAAGGGATGGTAATATATAACAATGGAACTGTTGCAAAAATAGATGAAGTTCACAAATAGAAATTTTAAACAAAACAAAGCAACATGAGGTGACAGTTTCAAAAGGACCAAACCAAGTAAATTAAATGATCCCCAAACTCCAAGGCGGAAAGCTTTCATACCACTGCACCAGACGCTGGGTGGACAATCCACGCATATTCTGGACGAATAAGTCGTAAACAGTTAACGGCAGCCAAGTAACAGTTGCCTTGTTTCTCAAGTCCCCGCAGGGTTCGAACCTCTCTGCCAAGACGCATTCCATACTCGAACATCACTGTACCAGCTAGAAGGCAATAATAAATTAAATATCAGAACTTCAAAAATGTGTTTTAGAGGTGTGCCTGGCTGGCTCAGTCAGAACAGCATACAGCTTTTAATTTTGAGCCCCATGTTGGGTGTAGAGATTACTTAAAAAATAAAATCTTTTAAAAAAATTGTTTTAAAGAATTTGTTATACTTACCAAATATTAAAACTTAAAACAGAATTGAGTTTAATTTAAAACCACAAAAACTCATGTGTTGGTGAGGATGTGGAAAATCTGGAACCTCTATACACTGCGGTGGGAATGTAAACTGGTGTGCTATGGGAAACAGTACAGCAGTGCTTCAAAAAACTGAAAATGGGATTACCTTGTGACCCAGCAATTTCACTTCTGGGCATATAGCCTAAAAACTGAAAGCAAGGTCTTGAAGAGATACTTGTATGCCCTTGTTCACAGCAGCCATTACTCAGAATAGCCAAGATGGAGGCAATCCAAGTGCCCATTGAAGGATGGATAAACAAAATGTGACATATACATATAAAAGAGGAAGGAAGTTCTGTCACATACTATAACATGGATGAACCTCGAAGATATTAGGCTAAATGAAATAAGCCAGTCCCAAGATAATATATGATTCTAGTAGCCAAAATCATAGAGACAGAAAGTAGAATGATGGTTGCCAGGGGCTGCAGGAGGCGGAAATGGGAAACTGTTAAATGAGTATAGTGCTTCTATTTTGCAAGGTGGAAAGTTCTGGACATTGGTTACATAGTAATGTGAAGATGTGTATATATAACATTACTGACCGCTAAAAATTGGTTAAGTTAGTAAAGTTTGTTATGTATATTTTATTACAATAAAAAAAGAAATCAACTGAGCCAACCAGGTGTCCCTGCTTCTAACTTTTAGATATTACATTCCCAGATGGTACAGAAGACTTCTACAACTTACTCTCAAAAGAATTAGCAAAAATAAGAAATGGGCAATGGCAAGCTGGCACAAGAACTCAAAGCCAGAATTCCAGATGCCTTTAGTAAAAAAGTTAGTTTCTTTTAATATCAGACAGAAGATATAGACAGAATGACATCTCACTAAATGTCTCAAGAAAGTTCTAGAATGGGATAAGTGCATATCTTTAAGGCTAACAGTAATCTTCAAAAGTGTGAAGCTAATCTTATGATTAAGCATAATTTCCCCAAATGCATATACAGAACACTCATTCAATGGTGAAAATAAGGTAAAAACTATGTAAGGCAAATAGTATTTTTATAAAACGTGATTAAACTTCTAAGGTTGCCCCTAACGAAGACTGTTGGCTTCAACTGCTTACCCTTTCGGTAATTGTGGCGAAAGACATGAAAGGCATAGAGGAGTTCATAGTAATTGTGAGTCATAAGGTCCACAGCTCGAGCACGTGATTCAATTATTGCCACAACCTAACAAAGGGGAAACAATTAGATATCAAAGTTAGTAGTGAACATAACCACCACCACAGCGGTGTCCAGACATCAGTGAACAAATAAAATTACCTCGTTATGCAGATTCACATAAGGAAACTCTACAAGATCCTGTAGCTGTGAGCGTTCACAAAGAACTACCACCAGCTGCCGCAGACAATCTAATTGCCTAGGAGAAAAAAAAAAGGGACGTGAGGGCAAACTCTCAATGGATTAAATGAGGCTGGTAAATTCTCTAAAAAAGACTGGATTGACTACCTGCTGGAATCAGGAATTTGGGTTAAGGCTTCATATGCTTGGCTATTGTGACCCAAATCCAAATGATGTTTGAAAATGCACGTCCTTAAGGTAGCCTAAATGTCATATATAGAGGGAAAAAGAACAAGAGCAATTAAAATGACACATTCATGACAAACTCAAAGGGAAAGAACTACATGATAGTTAGTTCTTACCTGACTTTTCCAGTCACCACCTACTTCAGTTAATATTGATGAAGCCAACTGAATAACCAGCTCAGGCAAACCAACAACATCTAGTAGACGCAAAACCTGAGGAGAAATAGAGGGAGTTTCCATTAAAATTAATATGGTAGTGCACTTCTAATTGAAATAGGAATTAATCAGAAAGATAACTAGTTAAGACGAAAATTAAATCAAAGATGTTGACTACCAGACAGGATTATTTGGTTACTATTTGACTTTCCTTTAGGGGCACTGGGCTGGCTCAGTCAGAAGAGCATGCGACTCTTTTTTTTTTTTTTTTTTTTTTAAAGATTTTTATTTGACAGAGAGAAACACAGTCAGAGAGGGAACGCAAGCAAGGGGAGTGAGAGAGGGAGAAGCAGGCTTCCCGCCGAGCAGGGAGCCCGATGTGGGACTCGATCCCGGGTCTCCGGGATCATGCCCTGAGCCGAAGGCAGTCGCTTAACCAACTGAGCCACCCAGGCGCCCCGAGCATGCGACTCTTGATCTTGGGGTTGTGAGTTCGACCCCCACTTTGGGTGTAGAGATTACTTAAAATAAATAAAAGAAAATTAAAAAAAAAAAAAACCTTTCCTTTAGATTCTACTGTTAAATAACAGGCTGTAAAACTTCCTGTCGGTTTTTTTGTTCATGGCTTTATGTTCAATGTTTATGCAATTTCACTGCTAACTTTTCCTAGTAACTGTTTAGGTCACAGATGGATCTACCTATCTATCTACCAATCTACCTACCTACCCACCTACCTGCCTATCTATCTATCATCTATCTAGCTATTAAATATTTTATTTACTTATTGAGAGAGTGAGTGAGAGAGAGCATGAGAAGGGAGGTCAGAGGGAGAAGCAGACTCCCCATGGAGCTGGGAGCCCAATGCGGGACTGGATCCCAGGACTCTAGGATCATTACTTGAGCTGAAGGCAGTGGCTTAACCAACTGAGCCACCCAGGTGCCCCGGGTCACAGATGGATTTAAAGCCCAGAAAATACACTGCCACCATAGCCTTATAAAACCCTCAAGAGAATAATATCTGACATAATCCGTTTCTAATACAAGACAGATAGTACTCTTTGAACTTTTTTGGTTGTCCACCCTATTAACAATGTCTGTGCACACAAGTGCACATGTATTTACTTATGTACACACAACTCTCTAATATATATGCTTAACACACTCAACATATAAATTTACAGAAAATGAAATAAAGATAAAAATAGCTTTGATTTTTACTAGTACTTATTTATTCTTTCCTTTTTTTTTTTTTTAAAGATTTTTTATTTATTTATTTGACAGAGAGAGATCACAAGTAGGCAGAGAGGCAGGCAGAGAGAGGAGGAAGCAGACTCCCCACCGAGCAGAGAGCCCAATGCAGGCCTGGATCCCAGGACCCTGAGATCATGACCTGAGCTGAAAGCAGAGGCTTTAACCCACTGAGCCACCCAGGCGCCCTATTCTTTTCTTTATTAACAGTATAAAACACC